>JAUELE010249748.1:0-19418 GCA_031471655.1 Diodora aspera | reverse complement strand
ATTATATTACTCTATCAACAGAAAGACAAGCTCTGAACATCGATTGGCGTACCTGCAACTTTGATTATGCCCCTTTAGTACCTGGCAACAGTAACTTCCTGGGACCTCTAGCTCCCCTCCCCCATTCCCCCCTCTCCCAACCTTCCCCCCACCCCACCCCTCACTAACCACTACTACCACTACATTCTGAAATTTCTTCCACCTCCCATACATCTATTTTTCAGCTGGACAGACAGAGACCTTTTAGGACTGGCCAGAGTTAATGTCTGAGTGTGAGGCAGGATGAACCTTTAAATTTCTTATATTCAAGTGTAGTGCGTGAATGTTAAGCCGTCAAACTACTACCCATGTACCTTTGCATCGTCTGAAACCCACAGTCGATAAATTTAAGTTTCTTTTGCAGGTGAAGGTCGTTATACTCGGACAAGATCCATATCATGATAACGGCCAGGTCAGTATTCACCATTGTATCTTCTTCATTTAGCCTCATTTTCATAAAACTACATGCTGATATTCGGATATTTTACTCAAACTCATAGTGCCTTCCTTTCCGTGTGGAGGGTTTGATATTGTGTCTTGGTAGAACCATGGCCTAGTACAGAGCTGTTCATACATACACACACACAAACATTTCTAGAGTGCTGGTATCCGGCAATATAGAGCCGTTCAAAAGCGCTATCCTGAGCTCAACATCGTTCTGTGCCAAAGGCAGTGTTAAATAAGAAAGTCTTCAGCAGTGATGTAAAAAAGGATAATCTCAACTCATGAAAAGGGGGGTGGGTAGGAGGTTACTCTCATACCATTTGATCAACGGTATATGCTGCTTCTTTCATTAGGCTCAGGACCTATTTCTTCCAACCATAGGCGTATTGGCACCCTCAGAGTTAGGGGGACAGTGAAGTTCTTGCCCTAAAAATGGCCACCTAGTAAAACTGAGAAGCAAAAAAAACAAAAAAAACCTCCCGTTGACACTTTGCTGTGACCGGATCTTGGGGTGTTGTTAACCGAATTCTGAGCAATTTGCCAGAATCTGGGGGGCAACTTGCCCCTCACCCCCCCACCACCCTGGCTCCTACGCCTATGTTGCCTGCATTTCTGCTTTTGTTATGAATGCAATACAGTGTAAGGCATTAGAAGGTTAACTCTCGCGTTACCATCACTTCCCGACCAGGTACCCAATTTCAGCTTTTGTTGTTTCCTTTCAGGCTGAAGGCTTATGTTTTTCTGTTCCGGACGGACTTAGCATTCCACCATCGCTGAAGAATATCTTTAAGGAGATGAACACTGATGTCCCTGGGTTTAAAACGCCATCTAGTGGATGTTTGGTGAAGTGGGCTGAGCAAGGAGTGTTGTTGATAAATGCAACATTAACTGTAGAGTAAGTTTCATTACATTTTATACACCAAGGGCAGAGGTAGGATTTGAGTAGAGAGAGTAAACATAGGTCATGAAGGATATCATATTTCAGAGAGGTCTGGGCGTTTGTTCCGCTGAAAGCTGAACATTTTTGAAAAAATAACATGCAAAATGGTGCAATTTCATCCCATTTTCATCCTCGACATCCAGGGTATAATTAACTCCTGTCTCCATCCGTCAAATACCCTGGACTCACTCCTATTCAAGACGATTGTTTCGAGGTGAGCGGTTTGACCAATCAGTGAAGCTTCTATAACAAAAACTTGCGTTCAATCATGTGGCGTGTCTCTCCCAACACTCGGCGAAGTAAAGACGTTATGTGTTTAAATTTATCAAGAGTTACTTCTCGTGCAGTTATGCGACATTTTGTTGAATGTCTATATTTAGCATTTTGGGACTTTCCATTCTCGCAAAACGATTGTCATGGTCTGTGCTTAAATGGGGTCCTGCTAAAGTAGATCTGTCTCCAATTGGGCCCCAATAGAATAGCCTCCATTTGGGCCTCTTGTTCCTAAAACAGGCCCTAGACCTGGACCCGTATGCATGGGAAGGAAGTAATATACTTAGGAAGTAAGAGTTATTTTGGAAGTAGTCCAGCGAGTCATTATAGAACTACTACGTCGCTACTTCCGCAGCTAGCGTTACTTCCGTCTTGTGCATACCGAAGTAGCACTAGTTCCGAGAAGGAAGTAGGCTGACATACTTCAAAAGCAAGCATAACTTTGGAAGTAACTACTTCGGGAGTAGTTTAGCGAGTCACTGTAGATCTACTATGTCACTACTTCCGAAGTAAACCCTTACTTCCTTCTCATGCATATGAGCCTAGGAGAATGACACCATTACTTTCCGCTCAAGACTAAATCATATTCATTCTTTACTTTCAGAGCGCACACACCCAACTCTCACAAAAATTACGGGTGGCAGAAGTTCACCGACAAGGTCATCCAGGTCGTGAGTGGACAATGTCCTTTCGTCGTGTTCATATTATGGGGAGGGTTCGCCCACAAGAAGGAGAAGCTGATCGACGCCAGCAAACACTTGGTCATCAAGGATGCTCACCCGTCACCACTGAGTTTCAACAAATTCAAGGGCTCCAAATGTTTCTCCAGAACAAATGAAGCGCTGAAAAAGGCAGGGAAGTCTTCAGTGGATTGGTGCCTTTAGGTTTTGCTAGTAGAATGAGTCAATCGCCAGACCCAAACTTACACCCTTGGGGTGGGGGTGGGGGGTGTGGGGTTGGGGGGCTACGATCCAAGACCATCAAGCATCAGCACCAGGGACTGCCTTGACCCCGGAAGGTTTTGGGGTCCTAGATAGTTGGAGAAGCACTCTGAGCAGGGTAGATTTTGTTGGGTACCCATCGCAGTTTGCTAGTTTTGCTGTAGAATAAAAGTAAGGAGACAGGTGCAGATCGGGGAGGTGTCCCTCTATTTTAGCGCACCACGTTTTTCGTAATTGAATATTGGTAAGCAAACTTTCTATGCTTGTCTTTACCCATGAAACCTCATCCTCATTCCCCTCATCCTCAAAATCCAAGGCATATATGACTCCACCAATGGTCCGTCATATTCCCTTGAATCACTCCTGTTGATGACAATCATCTCCTGGCAGACGTTTTGACTTGCCGGACACACCTGAGCAGTAGTAATGTTTTCATAAAGTCATCTTATCATCCATCCTCAAAATCCAGGGTATAATGACTCTGCCAATGTCCGTCTTGCACCCCGGAATCACTCCTATTCACGACGATCGTCTCAATTCGGCGTTTTGACCAATCAGTGAAGCTCCCATAGCAAAAGCTTGCGTCCAATCATATGGCACGTCTCTCCCAACACTCACATTGCGCTATGGCTGAAATATTGCCCCCTGCGATGTAAAAATCCATTTCACTCACACTCTCCCAACTCTCGGTGAAGTAAAGACCTTAGTCGTTGCCGATTTAGCCACCAATAGGAGGCAAAAAGCGACATAAAATAAGCTGACTTTTAAATCCGTAAAGACCTTATGTGTTTAAATTTATCAAGAGTTACTTCTCGTGCAGTGAATGCGACATTTTATTGGTTGTGTATATTTAGCAGATTTGGAATTTTCTTACACACAAAATGACTATAGTAAATAGGAGTACATCCAGGGTATATGACGGTCATTGGCAGAGTCGTCATGCCCTGGATTTTGAGGATGATCAGTTCAGTCAGAAAAATTCTTTCTCAGGATGATTATCTGAATAAAACGCAATATTCTCTACTTTTTGTGAGTAGTGTTATACAAAACCAAAAATCTGTTGTTTGAGTATATAGTTGCCGTGATGCATTGTTACTTTTATTTGGATGTAGAACATTCAAGTTTTTAGCATAATTATTTTACAAATATTTTTTATTAATATTTGATAAATTTTACATCTTGCCCTTATTGTGTTAAGTAGGATATGTTGTATATTAGAATAAATGCATTTTTGTATTGGAATTATTTAGAGAAGAAGTCCAGGTTCTGAATAATAAATAGTAAATCGTATGGAAGTAGTGCCAACTCTAGGAACTCTTTAACCCTTTGAACTCCAGCATCTTGTACAGATATTCAAGGGGTGGGTTTACCGATGAGTATATGTTGCTGTTTAAAAACAGATAGCTAGACAACTTCTCATATGCATCTTTCTGGCATCTGATTTTATTTTTGGTAGAAAAGTATTTTTTCGCTGTTTCCCCAGTGGCGAACCTGAGGTAGCGGCGCCAAGAGCTAGGGACTCCGGGGTTCAAAGGGTTAATGGTTTGAATTCTTCCCAGGTCAGTCGGTGGTCAGCTTTTGTTGTGTGCAGCCTAGATTTGTTGCCTCCAACATGATGAGAGGGTTGAAAGATTTGTAAGGCCACTTGACCTTCAACAGGACAAAGGGTCACTTATCACACCTTATATATCATTAATGGACGAAGTGATTTAAATTTATAAACGACTAATGAAATTTGATCATTAAAGTAAAGATTCACCTGTTATCCCAGAAGCTATGTGCTTTTCAAATACTTTTTTTCCTCAAATAAGAGTCCTGTCCTTTATTCCTTATAAGTTTGCTGTGCCCCTGACCAAAACTTGCTAGGCTTGCATAAGTCTCTAAGAAATTTTTAGTTAGTAACATTTTATTTAAGTATTAAAAAATATCATCTACAAATAAATAGAGGTTATTACCCTCGTGTGTTTACATATCGTCGATATCCTGCATTAGGAATAAACATTGTATTATGCGAGCATTCCCGAGCATAATACATAGTGTTTATTCCTAAAGCAGGATATCGACGATATGTAAGCACACGATGGTAATAATCTCTTTATCATACAATGTCATTCTTATTTTTATTAAGAAAACCCCTATTTACAATTTCCCGTACTTGCCTCAACGAATATCGAAAAATATCTGTAGGCTTTATCGTGTGGAGAAACCACCACATTGTATGATAAAACATATTACGCTCCAGTTTGAAGACGTTTCCGTGATATGTTTATCTGTCTCGCAGACGTACCTTGGCAGGAGTCGACAACTCGTCTTGGGATTGACACCCGAAGCACACGTATATCTGATTAAAGTAGTCGAGTGCACACACGTTCTAGCTCAATGGATTTGTATTCTCAAAAGGATTAATTGAAAACAGGAAAACTTATGTCTGAGAAAGCGGTCAGTCTTTGCAAACTCTACGTTTTGTGTTTTGATACGGTCCCTCCATAACGCTCTCATTTTGTTTTCTTCGCAGTCCGTATGTAAGAAAGGTGCCAGTAGAAATAAACAACCTACAGCGAGTTAAAGTGAGTCCTTCTTCCCAGCAACCACCCCGCTATTGTTTATAATAAGCCAAGAGTGCACGGGAAATATTGTATTTTGGCGAATGTTTTGCTCTCGCGTTCTTGTTCTCCGATTACCGAAAACAACTGACGTGCACCCTGAAGATGTTCCCTGCTGTTTGTTTGAGCTGAAGGGTACGCAATACTTAATCAGCCTGTCTTGAACATTTCTCTTTTATGTGAAACACACCGATTAGATGATGGTGATTTGGAGCGCGGGTATGGTTGGTCGGATGAATGGTGAGTTTGTGGATATGAAGATGGTTGAATGAATAAATGACGAATGTAGATGGTTGGCGGAGGAAGTAAGTGTATGTGAAGATTGACTAGTAAGTTCATCATTGGTTGAAAGATGAGAAAGTGGATGAGTCAGTAAACATTTGTGATGACGGTCGTATGTGTGGATTACTGAGTAAGCCGAGAATTAAAGTAATGAGTGGATTGCTTAATGAGTAGATGTTGGAGAGAACACAATCGAGGACGATGTCAAGAGTTGATAGTTGTGTAAATGCTGAATTAGTGGATGAGTAGTCGCTGGATGTACGATGAGTTAATGGATGAGGCGTTGGATGTACAATGAGTTAATGGATGAGGCGGTGGATGTACAATGAGTTAATGGACGAGTAATCGTTGGATGTACGATGATTAAGTGGATGAGTAGTCGTTGCATGTACAATTAGTTCAAACACAGTACGAAAATTACGAAATTAGGCCGCCATGTGGAAGGGGAGATCACTCTGGATCGATCACACCATCCGACAGGCAGTTATCTTCCACGGCATTTAGCGCAGGCATGCATGTTCTCTCACAACGTAAGCGTACACCCTCCACCGATAAAATCTGTAGGGGTAATTTTCTCGTCGACGAATCTTGACGGTAAATACAGTGTTCTATCTTTGACAGCTGTTCAAGCTAAGGTAGGGTGATAAAAACCTCTGTGTTTGTTATTTCTAAAACAAAGGAAGCACGTTTCGAAAATCTGTGAACACCCCGAGGATACTAGATAGACTTGATAGAAGCTATTTACGTTTTGAGAATGGCAAACCTCATGACTAGAAAGAGCACCTCATTATTTTTTTCTAAATTTACTTAAATTTACTACGTAGTGCAAAATATTTTTTCCTAAATACATGTATTGTTTTTCGTACAATACACGCTGAATAAAAGTTGAAATAAGTTATAACATATTTGTCTATGGACAGATTTGAGAAATTACAAGAAGTAGGATGTTTACATTTAGTAATATATTCATTGTTTTAACTATAAACCCTATATTCTAACGTTGTTATGTTCAATCATGACCAGGTTGGCATTGAGAACAGAACGACAAGAACATATTCACACAAAGCTCGCCACAGGAAAGAAGCATGTCGGGTTTAGATAACAAAACTCGAGTTTATGAAATTGTAAATAACGCCCAAATGAATGCTGGACATCTGTTGCTACCACATGCAAATGTTTTGCTCAGACCTGATCTCGGATTACAATGTATATATGCAAAAGAACACGACAACTTAATGGATAACATTTTTAAATGCAACGTATCGGCGTGATCCTTACACCATTATGAAGCACGAATGAATGAATCATCAATCTATGCCTAAAGGTCGAGTATTCATGTATATATTTTGAACTGTCTGTTAAACAGTGCAAACTGACAACACATAATTTAGGTGCCGCATCCTCGCAATAATGTGTCAACGCCCTGAGTAAAGATGTAGAAAACTTAACATCTTCAGGCACAGTTGGGCAAGATGTATAGCTCTGATGAGTACAAGTTAGATTAACATTTAGTCCCAGAAATACGTGTAATCTACAACATTATTTACTTAAAATAATAAAGTACTAAAACCAGAAAAGGAGCCCAGGGATATTTTCCTAATTCTTAAAGTTGAGAAATCCTAGACTTGCTAAATATCTAGACTTGTGCAAGCTCCATTTTCTTTGTATGCTCTGGGTCTGGGAGACAGACTAAGTACAAGTGTTCTGTGTATATTGTATGCGTGGCTTTCCACATTTCTGGTTGTTGTAGACTTGTGTGTAGACATTTAGGCTTAAATGTCCAAACATACGTAGCTATTGTTAAAAGATGGAAGAAAGTATCACTCCCCTCGGGCTGCATTTCCTTCATTGACACATGCCTAAACAGAAAACAGTATCGTAAAGTTAGATATGGTTCAGTTTTCAATGCTACTTTAACCCTTTACAAGCTCATCCCAAATATATGTATATAGAATAACTAATTCAGCGTTTGCTGCGGTCCTATGTTAACCATTTCAGTGCTGACGAGACAACTGTCACCTACTGAGAAAAATACTTCAGGACTGAAACGGTTAAGACAGGTTTGAATAATTGTCGATGTCTTTGTTTGAAACATGTTTTCTACATGATTTTCAATAAATCTAGTCTAAAGTACAGTACACAAAGAGTACAGTACACAAAAACGAATTCTACTATTCTACTAATGACAATAAAAATCGAAATACAAAATAAATACTAAATATTTAGACATGTACTGAAAAACATAAGAACTTTCATTTTTAGACCTTTAACTTAATTTGTAACTTTACAGATAAAATTGACTTTAACCCAAAAAATTGTAAGAAGAACAGAAATAATATTTTTTCTGCGGTCCTATTTTAAGGCTGCCGCGGTTGACTTTCGGTACATGTTTTCCATGTTATATTCTTATCAACCAAACCATACACACAGTGTTAACAAATCGTGACGGAACTCTCGCTTTCAGGAACACGAAGTTAAAGGCAATTAAGTATAATATCCTCTAACGTTTGCCAAATCGTTTTCGAGGATAACGCTGTCATCTTGGTAATGAACCAATAAACAAAGATAACGCAACAAACAAATAAACAAACTATAATCCGAAACCAACTGCGCAAAATCTTTGCGTTTCGTGCCAAAATTGATAAAAAGGGACAGTAAACCCATGATTTAGAGTCGACCAAACCTAAAGTCCTGGCACCGTGCCAGATCTCGGTGCCAATCCGCCAACGTGTTATGTCGCCGTCGTGGTGGTTGTAGTGCTGGCCGATCACTTTCCGGAACTGCGTTGCACATGCAGCCGTCTTGAGCGCTGCTCTAAAAACAAATATTTATACTTTTAATTTAGCCCGTCTCTTTCTGGCAGTGTTTCAATGATACTTTCCAACATAAGTTACATTCTTACTATATCAAATCAGGTCAAATGGGCTGAGTTATGAATACAACGTATATAATATGAATATAGAGGTATACATACAAACATACATACATACACACTCACATACATACATACATACATACACCGTTAAATCAACAAGACTGCTGAACATTATTGGTCTCTCCCAGACCCTAGGCTTATAATTTTAAAAGGAGACTTATCAAGGTTACAATGTAATAAGATCTAGGATCATCTTGGTTTACCGGAGGACTGTTAATCCATGTACTGTGTATAGCAATTCTAATAATATGATTAAATTAAATATAATATTTGATACAGACATTGGCGGCAGTCTAGAACGTTTGATGCACTCAACAGAATAGAGCAGAATGAGGAATAAAACATAAACTAGAAGAAATCGACAGCAAAAAGATCTTTAGTAAACCGAACAAATTCAGTGGATAGCGCGACTATCTCTCTCAAACTTGTGAACATTTGCTTTAAATACAATTAACACAAAACACAGACATAACCAAACATGCAGATATAAACACCCGCTAGCAATCGAGGGACATACGTGGAAGGTTTGGCGCGATCATTGCAGACACATATTACCTCTTGAGTAGTTCGGAGCAGTTTTTCTGAAACAATTTGACACTTTACCAAAATTTTAAGTGCTGCGTTCTTGCTTCCCTGGATTCCGTTGGATCTCAATTCCTGGAAATGTCTCTGCATATACGCCGCCTTCATGAGCAAAAACATCGAAGGTAAACAATTGTCTGGGAATTTAGTTGGCAGTTGCATTAATGTCTGCTGAATGACCTCTTCCAGTGAGGAGTTCTTGAATATGCTTCTGGGCAAGTAGTGGTTGCATTCAGACGGTTGAGCAAGAGAATCTGTACACTTTAACGCGGTGCGGAGTTCGTGTACGTGTTATTTAATGTTTTGGTGAATTTTATAGCAAGGGGTTCGCCGAGCTTGCAAACCATATGTAACCCCTGCAACCCCATTGTCTGTCATCATTGTTTTGGAGGATGCATTCATATATTATATCCATTAATCCAAGGCTACTAAAATTGGAATCCCTTGTCTCTCTACTTGTCTTCCATCGAACACATTGTGAAATGTTTTTTGGTTCCGCATGACCTTTGCACATCACGTTACGTTATAGCTGAAATATTGCTCTTGCAGTGAAAAACATCAGCACAACATCAAAGAAATCTACATGCCCGTTTTTTTATTGCATGCATTTCGATATTGCCATATTTTTGGAAAACACCTCAAGCGTAGGAAGTCTAACTTCTTGTGGGGCCACATCCTGAAACTGTTTCAAATACGTTCGGACTGGTTTAAGTATATACAAACACGCACGCACGCACGCAAGCTTGAGTCTCAAAATGTGTTCATTTCTGGAGTAATATCTTTTCCCTGTCAAATATATATGCGTTCTACACAGCAAAAACATATTTGTATCAGATATGGTTGATGAGAATATTTTGACGAAGGGAATCGATCGACGAATTGTGACACAACAAATTTAGTCCAAACCATGATGTTCCAGTCACCGAATGTTTTGACCTCGTCGGATGATTGACAAGCTGTATTGACATCCTGAAAACAACACAGCTGCGCAACTAATTAAATGAGTTAGGGGCTTCAGGTTGAACAAAGCTGTTAGGATTAACAATCGTATTACCTTAACATTAACAGCGAAAGCTATTGAAACACCAGCATTCTGACAACTTTTGAACTTAATGGCAAACTGTCAAATTATACTTGAGATAGTTTCTGGTAATGCGGGTATTTAAATGTTATCGGATTTACGCTTTTCTGGCAGTGGGTTGTTTTGTAAATGTGCTGTGAGCTCTGCGTAACGTGATTGATTCTGATTTCGTGATTCTGAGTTTCGAAGTCGGAAACACGACACCCATCCGTAAACTCCTCGACTCGTACACTATGTTTATGACACTTCGAGTCTGTATCGATGGACTATTTCCAAGATAGATAACTCTAGATATTGCCTTACTTCCAAATTACTCGCAGTTAGACGAACATATTTATCTATGCCAGGTCTCAATGGGCTATAATTATTACTGCAATCAGTTGTCAACTCACTCGAGTTTTCTACAAATACTGTAACAAGTAGGCCAGTACATTAAAAAATGGATTCATATAGATTTGAGAGAAATTATTTCATGTGATAATAATAAGACATAGTAAAAGCTATTTGACCTGATTACTTCCAATAGTACGCACGCTCTGATTGGTCAAGGCACCCGTGAGTAGGTACGAGTGTTCTGGATGGTTACGGAAACAGAAATTCGCGCAGTGATTACGTATTTGCAAAAGAAAAGTCTCAACCCCAAAGAAATCCATAAAAACATGGTAGACACTTCCCTTTCTATTCCATCGTTACGAAGTGAGCGAATTTAATCTTTCTCCATTTTTAGAAGTAGCTTGCACCAGTTGACTTTCAGGAGGTCTCAAATGCAATGAGCTCAAGACAAACAATTGAATTCTTAGGTATAGTCGTATAAATGGTGGTGGTATGCAGTCACGTCAACAAGTTCTAGTTATTACTTAAATTTCTGAGTGAGGCTTAGAACTGTTTTAATGCCCCTCTTACATGTACGTGTATATAATTGTTGTTTTTGAACGTTAGAATATATTTATGATTACACCCCGTAAGGGGGTGGCCTGGTATCTCTTTGATGGAATAAGGCCTAAGTAACCCAATGCTTAAAGTGCAACGCGACTCAAATGGGGATCATCTGCATGCTTTTATTGAACTTTCTTTCTGCAGACCATGTTTTGCACATTTCGCTTCGACCTCGTCCTTTTGTTCAGTTAACATCTTGTACAAAACATTGCTTTGTGGCTGAGAGTTTGTCCATACAAACTAAAACATGAAAGTAACGTTCCCTGAACAATCCAATTGCCATTCGAGAAAATCACAATGTTGAACTAAATGCACAGGTGGTCGAATCTCTGATAAGATGCAAATAATAAAATCCGATTTTCTTGAATATTTTATGACATGACACGATGATACTATGTTCCAAATGTGAAAAGAATCGGTCTAGGAATGAATTTGTTTAATATTAATTGTACTTCAATCGTTATAATATTATATCTTATACATGGAGACATTTTTAAAGAAAATCCTTATTGCTGTACCGATTCGTTTTACATTTGGAACACGTGATTACCGCTTCATATACTCATGTTAATTATGGTTGTCACCCCCAGATATACATGTATTAAAACATTTTTGAAGGATAGAAATAGTTCTTATCTTTTATGTCCCAAAATACGTGATCCTAGGGCGTGACAACCATTATTACCATGAGTATATAATATCGATATGTAATGAAAATTTCACGAAAATCGGATATTATTATTTTGGATTCGAACCCCTGTGACTAAATGCCCCTTTAATGTTTAATCAATGTCTACCCAAATATATTACCAAAACTCGTGAAATGAGCTCAGATGCATTGTTTAAAATGATTTTTCAAACTGGACAGTATACCTCGCACCCCCTATAAAAAAAATATATCTTTCATGAAGTGTTCTGGGCCCCATTCACACAGTGGTGGGCCCGCACCGGTCAATAGGTAAAACAAACCACATTGCATGCCAGGTCGAGTCCATGGGAGTACATGGGGGTGTCACTCTGTCCGTGTGTCCATCTGAAAATATTAGCAGTCACCTAGCAGCCAGTGCTATACTAGTAAATGCTGGCGGAGATTAATTTAACAATCAAAGCTTTATAATTATTTTCTCTTTGACATTTTAAAATTCAAAATATTCTAAAACAGTGAGCGTGTTTGGACAACTAAATTTAAAGTGAACTTCGAATAGTTGGTCTCTGTGTCAAGATAAAAAGTATTACGATACATCAAAATACAAAAAAAGTTAAAATTTATTATAGCTTTATTTTTGCATATTCATAGGTTATTTCTTATCTGCGCTGCTCGTTCAAACCGATTACGGAGAACCTGCTTTCATTTTTACCAATTAACGTTCCTAATCTTTTATAAATAGTTAATATTCATTGCAAAATAAGTACTGCGATCTTTGCTATCGTTTTAATAAATAATGCGTGTGATTAATGCTGCACAATAATGCAATAAAGCTTATGGATTTATTACTATAATTCGAGCCGTAGTTCTCAACAGGGCATTGTCTCTCTGTGTCATCCCATTTGGGAAATTTATGGACACAGTTAGTGCTGATAATATAACGAAATGCAAGCTGTGCGTTCTGTTCTGATAAACGAATTGTAAAATTGACACGAATTGAACCAGAATTCGTCTGATCGAAATAGAAAAGCGGTTTAGATAAACCGACAATCGAAATTATACTGACTGCGAAATTGACAACTATCTGTTTTTAGTTGTCAGAGGCTCCGATTCTGTTAAATTTCGAACTCCCGTACAGCTGAATTAAATGTTGATTTAATAGAATATTAATTATAAAACGTTGCCACATTTTGCACAATGAGTGCAATAATATCCATAAATCAAATGTATTACCAGTATGGGCCATCATATGAGGCTATTGAAGGTAAATACAATTAAACATTCACATTTACATAAAAAAAACATTGGACGAGTAATTCGCACGCGCACGCGCACACACATATCCACACATCTCTTCCTGAAAGGTGCATGATGTGCTCAATGCCAATTTATCTCGCTCAGTGACAGTTTTGTTTACATTCAATTAATGGCACGACGACCCTGGCTGTCAAAACAAGGTTGTTTATTTCATGTTTACCTCAGGTTCAGTAGGTCAAATTTCTCAAGCACTGTTGAGGTTGTGTACTCGGAAATGAATCGAGGTCATGTGATGTGTGTCGTCGATTTACATAGACTTTAGAAAAGATTCCGCATTCTGCACCCAAGTGTCGAAAACGAGGCCATTCGGAAAGGACTTTGAGTACCTGTTGACCGATTTCGTTTTTGGTTGGGAGTAAATATTCCTGTTCAAATTTTACAGTCCACCTTGGTTGCCAAAGACCGAGAAGGGAAAACAAACGAAATGGGAAAGGGTTTGAAGTTGATCTTCAGTATTTAACAGAAGGAAGTGACTGCTTGGTGATCCAGGGTAAATCAAGTTTCCATTATAGTTGCCGTTCAAGAACTAACTGACATTGATTTTTAGACTAACAAACTCCATGAGTTGCTCGGCTAAACTGTAACCAAGAACAGTGTCTTCAGTTTATTAATTCAATATTTGTTGAGTACTCCCATATTAAATCTCAGAATAATACAATATAGAAATCGGCTCGCGTTGGTGTAGAAAACAACAATAAAAACTCGACATGATAAATGAAAACGAAACGAAATTAAAAAGCAAGTATTTCAGTAATACAGATTTAGCGAAACGAAGTGCTGTCATGAATATAATATACATATAAACGAGATAAAATAACAAAGAATTAAGTTTTATTCTGTATGCATTGTGATTAAATTTAAGAGGTACAGGTATTTTTCCTGATTTGATAATTACCTGAATTTGCAATTATTTGTGTGACATTTCGAGCGAGCTGGTGTACCAGGTGGTACCTGTGTTTTTATCTAGTAAGGAGGAGGCGTTGCAGTCAATAAAAACTTCGAAAGAAAACAAACATTATTCACTTAAGTAATAAACAGTTAAGATACGTTTAAATAAGTATTAGAATCAAACAATTTTGTTATTTCGATTGTCATAAGTTTAGCTACTGGTTAGATGTTAAAATATGTGGATGCTTATTGCTACACTAAAAGCGAGTTTGTACGTGACTCAACTGAATGGACACAACTATAATCACCTTCGCTTTTAGGTGTAAAGTAGTTGCTTTTTTCTGTTATTATTTTCCGATATTTATTTCGCATAATTATATTGAAATCACTTATAGCCATAATTGTAACAGAAGTCGTGCCTTCATCGTGAACCCAGACTCGCGTTCTTTGATGTTTAATGGACGTTATCCACCTCTAGAGCTTTTAAATGTTACTTATAAAATGTTTAACGCCTTCAGTACCTTTTTTAAATTCTCCACAATGCGTAAACATAGTTCAGTTTTCGATCAGACTTTGCACCCAGTTTGCCTTATCTTCCGCCTTTGATGCATTATTATCATAATCGACACGACTATTAACTTGTACAATTGCTTAATTTCGGGAGGTATTATTTTAATTTGTTGTATTAGTAAGAAAATAATACCTTTAAGAAGGAGTCTATGCGCATCCCCGGGAGGTTCACACATAGTGTAAAATTAGGTTCTATGCCTTGACTCGGTTTTTTTGACAGAAGTCGGTCTTGCTCCAAACTTTTGCAAAGTCCATGTGCACATTGGGGTACATGCAGGCACCCTGGATACACTCGGACTTGTGGGGAGGGGGCAGCAACCTTCGTGCCCCACAAAGTAACCCCCAGTAAACTGAAAAAAGCCCAAAACCAATTTTAAAAATCCGAAGCCCGATATATATACTTTGCTGTTACCCGCATCTTGAGCGTTATTGCCCAAATCCTGAGTCTTTATTACTGTCAGCTGGGGCGCGGGGTGGCGTAGTGGTTACCTTGTCCACTCAGTAATCTGCCAGCCTTGACGGTTGTGGTTCGAATCCCGCCACGGTACCTCTCTTTCAAGCCGGAGATTGACCCCTGACGTTATGTAGGTGTCACCGTGGTGATATGGCTTAAAGATTGCAGAATACCACGTTAAACTCCAAAATCACTCACTCACTCGCTCGTTATTGTGACCAGCATAATAGGATCTGAACATTTGCAGAATCGATGAAACACAGACAAAACATTCTTAGATGTACCAAACGTTTCAGTAAACCAATGAAGAACAATATCAAGAACAATTCTAATCTACAGGATCAAAGACCCATGATACTTTTGCCATAAGACTGTTAACACGACGATACAGAACTCCATATATTGGGGGTGAAAATAATAATTAGGATGAGTATATGTAAAAGATATGCAATAATAACATTTTGCGGTTAGATCTTGTCTTATCGCACTGTCAAAGAGAATAACGTCTTATAACTTGAGCATACTATTTTCTTTAAAGACTCCACACAGTCTATATCTGGTTCACGCTAATGGGTGTATAGTGTATTAAATCTGACGAGAAAAGCGTTTCACGGCTGCGTCAGTCTATGCACATTGTTGTAACGCTGAATAGTCAATAAAGATCGGGGTATAGAGTTACCTTGCAGTATATCTAGTTCAGCGGGCCGTATCGCCAGCACAAACAAATAAAGGGGCCGATAATGCCTGCTAGGGGGTGGACAAACATACCCTGGGCACTGAGAGTTCGAATTGGTGTGTAGGTTAACTAGCTATAACCCTGGACAATTGGATCGGGGCTATATAGTGGAGAGATCTTGCTTTGTGTGGTTTGTCAGTGTGTGGAGGTGTATACGAGCCTCAGGGCGTTGTTTGTTTGTGGTTTATCAGCTTTGTGGTTTGGTAAAGGAGAGCAGAAAGGAGGATACAGTTGTAGTAGAAGAAGCAGTAGCAGTTGTAGTGGTGGTAGCATCCACTAGTGTTAGAAAACACGTAATAGTAGTGGTAGTGAAGGTAGTATAGTAATAGTAGTGGGTGTAGACTTTTGTCAAGACCCTAAGACTGTAAATTTCCTTAAATATATTATGTAAATAGAGGGCGGGTTATTACTCCTGGGACTATATTGCCTTTTATAGCTGTCCCTGATGGCCTGGACTAACATTTAGTCCCAGAAATAAGTTTAATCTACACAAATTATTTACTTAAAATGTTAAAATACTAACACCAGGAAAGGAGCCCAGGGATATTACTAAAGCTGAGAAATCCTAGACTTGCTAAATATCTAGATTTGGGCAGGCTTCATTATCTTTGTATGCTTTAGTGTGGGAGACAGACTAGACTTAACATTGCCTTAACCTTAAACCTATCCCGATAACAAACCAATAACTCCAACTATAAATCTAACCTCACCCTTAATCTATACTGAACCTAGACTTTTGGAAAGACCCTAAGGCTGTAAAGTTCCTTAAATATACTGCCGGGCAAAGGAAACGATACCAAATGATTTCAGTTATTTTACTTTACGTCTTTCTGTCATAGCTGATCAAAATGATGCTAGGATTTCAACGAGTGTAATTTGATTGACATTATATCGTTGATAAAACTTCTTCATCTTGAAGGGAATTCTCTTGCATATCCAACGCAATTGTGAATTTATTCAGTAGTCTCTCAAATTCTTGGCATCGTTTCTTTTGCCCGGCAGTGTATATTTTAAATCAGAGGCAGGTTTTTATTCCTGGGACTATATATTGCCTCTTCTTGCTGTGATGAAGAGATTGCTATGGTAGCGTCAGAAATTCGGTTTATATGCCCTGACTCAGGGTCTTGACAGAAGTCTATACTGAACTCTACGCCTAAAGTACAATGTATTAATTGTCGTACAAATGCCATTGGCTGTCGGATTAATAGGGATACCCCCCTCCCCTTGCAAGATCAACTTCCTTGGCAGCATATCGCCTCTATTCAAATTCAGCAACCAAACTGATGGCAGTAAAATATGTATTCATACGAAATAAATAATAGATTTAGTTTTTAATAGTATAATATGGCTGCAAAATGAAATTGGCATTCAAACAACACAAAGAGATATAAAGGTCGACAGGAATATAATATAAAGTTTTATAATTGTTTCCGGTTGCCAAATTTGTGCCATAATTTTCGCTGACTAAGCATCTTTTTGAGCCGGGCGTGCACCGATGTCAAAGCGACTGTGTCCACCGTGTCATAGAATGTCTTTATTTTCAAATCAAATGTTCTTTTCGCCGCGACACAAAGACACCACAGTTTCACTTTTCAAAAAGTAAACAAACCTGCCTAGACGACAAATCTTGCGCTGTTGTTGAACAACATTTCAAAACAGACCAGAGAAAACACAATAAAAGCAAAACGGTCAATATTTGCATCTTCGCGGGGGGTCAGGGGGTCGGGAAATAAACATACTTCCAAGAGATGCGAGTATGGAAATTGTGCAAACGTGATCTTAAGCTTTTGCGGAGGAAAGTGATAGTTTTGTTGCGACAAACTGACAATTTTCCCGAAACGTTACGACAAGCGAGGGTTTAAGGTCGACCTGCGGTGTGTGTTTGTTAACTGGCTCAACAGGATTTCTTTTAATTTTTTTTGTCGAATACAAAACAAAGATTGTGTTGATTTTCCTATCCCTTTGTTTTGATTTTAAGAAAGAAAACAGTGAACGTTTTCGCTACAATCTAAACTGACACGATTTTCGCTTGTGTTTATATCAGGTCGGTATTATATACCCTAATACATGCAGTAGAACGGCTTTGTCTGAGTGTCTTGAACAAGGCATACAATTGTTTATTTCATAACAGTGAAATTTACAATTTTACTCGACGACAAACAACAGGAAACAAGTTTGTGAAGAACGTAATCTCCGCGTGTATGTGTGTGTGTGTGTGTGTGTGTGTGTCAGAGATGTGCATCTATCTCTCTCTCTCTCTCTCTCTCTCTCTCTCTCTCCGCGTGCATGTACAATGTACCACATATTACACTTCACAAGCTCTTTAGGCTACTTAATGAAAATACCTTGTTTCTCATCACCCGCCCGCCTCTAAACTATCTGCCACCCCTACCATATTTTATTATTTTTAATCACTGTTACGAAAGAAATTTTTTCGATTTTTTTCTAATCCAGTTCAGTTTCAGTATGTCAAGCGCTCACTTTAAACACGTCAGCTCTGCTGTTTGTCATGATGTCAGGTACGAAGCCGTTCCAAGCCTCTAAGGCCATAGTTTAGCCTCAACACAGCAGAAAATGCCTTGCTGAAGGATAATTGTTCAACATATAAATACTCAAATAAAAATGAAATGTAAAAATAAAATCCTCCCTCCCCAGTGAAATAAGAAGAAAAAAGTGACAAGAAACAATTTATTTTCTTTATGTAGCATGAATGTGAAATTAATGGCCTGTAACACTAGAATCCGAGAGGCCATCAAGAGTCGCCCGTAAATATGCTTACTGTTTTGGAAAAATCTTGGCATGACACTGTTATTGACATAAACAACGGACCCATAAGGATGTATCCCTTGGATCGGGGTGTCCTGCAGATATTCCTGGTTTTAATTAACTTTTGTCAACATCCCAATACTGTATAATTGTTGGACAGGAAAGCATTACTCTTCTAGGAATACATTTCCTAGTGCCCGGACAAAGACGAAACAGGGAGGTTTGTCAAAGACTTGTTTAAAATACACGTATTCTATCAGCATTCCTGCTTCCTGTTTAGTCACGGGTGTCTAGAATTATACGTGCGTACACTTCCCAAATCTCTCAAATTGAATGAACTCGTCTTGGCACGCCATTCCGTCTGCCGGACGAGACTTCGACTTCTGCGCAAGCTCAGCTGATATGACAGCAGAGTGACTGTCTCACGATGGATGGTTTCTCCGTTGGCGTACACATTCCACGTCACGTTGCGTTCGTTATAGCTGAAGATTTCACCGACATGAAGTAAAGCATTACATCAACTCTACAGGTGAAGACTTCTCTCTCAACAAATAACTCTGATAACCCGGTCTTTCATAAAGCGTTTGAGTTGCATTTAGTATCTGTCCTTCTCGAAGATGTGAAAGCGTTCCGACTTAATTTACGCTTTACTTTGTCATTAGTCATTAGTCTAATCGATGTGGCGATGCAAATAATGTATTGGAAGCGCTTTGCTTTGCACTTCGACAATTTCTTTGTAGTGATACCAATTAATATACCATAAAATTTACAAAAAACATAAGTTAATTTGAGATATGTTCTCGTAGAAGTTTCACATTGGAAGCACTAACGACTTTATACTGAGTCAAAAAAGAAACTTCACAAAATGTAATTTTTTTAAAAATGACTAATTTTTCTCTGATGACACATCTATGTATCCAAAATGGGATCCCTATCATTCGAATCTCGGAAAACGTTAGCAAAACCCACTCCAACCCATCCATTC
>JAUELE010249738.1:0-10919 GCA_031471655.1 Diodora aspera | reverse complement strand
TTGTCCAACTCAAAGCTATACTATTAGCCGTTCTAGCTCCTACCGCAAGCCCACTTGGGACTGCTAGAACAGTCGGGCCGTTAACAATAGCCGAAGCTGTGCTACTATAAACACTGTCAACATAATTACCCACTCCCTTGGCTTTTATCTTAAAGTAGTACGTTCTACCTGAAAAAACCGTTACTGTACCAGTAGTAGTGCCACTAGCTATAGGTGGGGCTGTGGCATCACTAGCAGTATTAGTTGCACCATAACTAAGAATATAATTAGCTGCATTTGGTACTGCATCCCAGCTAAGAGCTATAATACCAACTCTACTATTCGCAGGTCCGCTCGCCATTGCCACAACACTAGTTGGAGCTGGTAGACGTATATAAGTCTGTGCGCTTACATTCGCACTATAAGCACTCTCACTATAATTACCTGAGCCTTTTGCTAGTATCTTAAAGTAGTACCTTGTACCGCCACTAAGCCCCGTTACTGTACCACTAGTAGTACCACTGGCTATAGCTAGCGTGCTGCCACTAGCTGTATTAGTTTTACCATAACTAATACTATAGCCAGCTGAACTTGCTACTGCATTCCAGCTAAGAGCTATGCTAGTAGGCGTTCTAGTTCCTACTGTAAGACCACTTGGAGCCACTAGAGGCCTATAAGTCTCTGCGCTTACGCTAGCACTATAAGCACTGTCAACATAACTACCTGAGCCCTTGGCCAGTATCTTAAAGTAGTACGTTGTACCTAAACTAAGCCCTGTTACTGTACCACTAGTACCACTGGCTATAGCTAGCGTGCTGCCACTAGCTGTATTACTTTTACCATAACTAATGCTATAGCCAGCTGAACTGGCTACTGCAGTCCAGCTAAGAGCTACACTAGTAGGCGTTCTAGCCCCTACTGTAAAACCACTTGGAGCCGCTAGAGGCCTATAAGTCTCTGCGCTTACGCTACTACTACTATAAACACTGTCACTATAATTACCCGCTCCCTTTGCTTTTACCTTAAAGTAATAACTTGTACCTGCATTAAGCCCCGATGCTCTACCACTAGTAGTCCCACTTGCTATAGTCAGCGTGCTGCCACTAGCTAGAACAGTTGTACCCCAACTGAGGATATATCCATTAGCATTTGCTACTGCATCCCAACTAAGAGCCATACTACTAGCCGTTTTAGCTCCTATTTTAAGACCACTTGGAGCCGCTAGAGGCATCTGAGTCTGTGCGCTTACGCTAGCACTATAAACACTGTCAACATAATTACCTGAGCCCTCTGCTTTTATCTTAAAGTAGTACGTTGTAGCTGAACTAAGCCCTGTTACTGTATGACTAGTAACACCACTTGCTATAGCTAGCGTGCTGTCATCAGCTGTATTACTTTTACCATAACTAACAGTATAACCGGCTGAACTGGCTACTGCAGTCCAACTAAGAGCTATACTACTAGGCGTTCTAGCTCCGACCTTCAGGCCACTAGGGCTTGCTAGAACCCCGTAAGTCTGGGCGTTTACGCTGCTAGTATAAGCACTGTCAACATAATTACCCGCTCCCTTTGCCTTTATCTTAAAGTAATAACTTGTACCTGCATTAAGCCCTGCTACTGTACGACTAGTAGTACCAGCCCCTATAGCTAGCGTACTGTCATCAGCTGCATTAGTTTTACCATAACTAATACTATAACCGGCTGAATTTGATACAGTATTCCAACTAAGAGCTATACTACTAGCCGTTCTTATCCCCACTGTAAAACCACTTGGAACTAATAAAGGCCTATAAGTCTGTGCGCTTACGCTAGCACTATAAGCACTGTCAACATAATTACCCACTCCCTTTGCTAGTATCTTAAAGTAGTACGTTGTACCCAAATTAAGCCCTGTTACTGTACCACTAGTAGTACTACCACTCGCTATAGTTAGCATGCTGCCATCAGCTGCACTACTTGTACCATAACTAACAGTATAACCAGCAGAACTTGCTACTGCAGTCCAACTAAGAGCTATACTAGTAGTCGTTCTAGTTCCTACCACAAGACCACTTGGAGCTGATAGAGGCCTATAAGTCTCTGCGTTTACGCTAGCACTATAAACACTGTCAACATAATTACCTGTACCCTTGGCCAGTATCTTAAAGTAATAGCTTGTGCCTGCATTAAGCCCCGTTACTGTACGACTAGTAGCACCACTTGCTATAGCTAGCGTGCTGTCATCAGCTGCATTAGTTTTACCATAACTAACAGTATAACCAGCTGAATTTGCTACTGCAGTCCAACTAAGAACTATACTAGTAGTCGTTCTAGTTCCGACTTTCAGGCCACTTGGGCTTGATAGAACTCCGTAAGTCTGGGCGTTTACGCTAGCACTATAACCACTATCAAGATAATTACCTGAACCCTCTGCTTTTATCTTAAAGTAATAGTTTGTACCCGAATTAAGCCCTGTTACTGTTGTAGTCGTGCCACTCGCTATAGCTAGCATACTCCCATCAGCTGCAGCACTTGTACCATAACTTATAGTATAGCCACTTGCATTTGATACAGTATTCCAACTAAAAGCTATACTAGTAGCCGTTCTAACCCCTGCCGCAAGACCACTTGGCACTAATAGAGCCCTATAAGTCTGTGTGCTTACATTACTGCTGCTATAAACACTGTCGCTATAATTACCTGAGCCCTTGGCTTTTACCTTAAAGTAATATTTTGTACCCGAATTAAGCCCTGTTACTGTCCCAGTAGTAGTGCCACTTGCTATAGTTAGCGTGCTGTCATCAGCTGTAGTACCTGTACCCCAACTAAGAGTATAGCCAGCTGAATTTGCTACTGCATTCCAGCTAAGAACTATACTACTAGCCGTTCTAGCTCCTACCTTAAGACCACCTGGGACTGCTAGAGGCGTATAAGTCTGTGCGCTTACATTACTGCTATAACTACTTGTAAGATAATTACCCACTCCCTTGGCTTGTATCTTAAAGTAATAGCTTGTACCTGCATCAAGCCCTGTTACTGTACGACTAGTAGCACCACTTGCTATAGCTAGCCTGCTGTCATCAGCTGCATTAGTTTTACCATAACTAACAGTATAACCAGCTGCATTTGCTACAGCAGTCCAACTAAGAGCTATACTAGTAGTCGTTCTAACCCCTACCGCAAGACCACTTGGCACTGAGAGAACCCCGTAAGTCTGTGCGTTTACGCTAGCACTATAAGCACTATCAAGATAATTACCCACTCCCTCTGCTCTTATCTTAAAGTAATATGTTGTACCTGAACTAAGCCCCGTTACTGTGCCACTAGTAGTACTGCCACTTGCTATAGCTAGCATACTGCCAACAGCTGTACTTGTACCATAACTAATACTATAACCAGCTGCACTTGCTACTGCATTCCAACTAAGAGCTATACTAGTAGCCGTTCTAGTTCCTACCACAAGGCCACTTGGCACTGATAGAGATGTGTAAGTCTCTGCGCTTACATTACTACTATAAGCACTATCAAGATAATTACCTGAACCCTCTGCTTTTATCTTAAAGTAATATGTTGTACCTGAACTAAGCCCCGTTACTGTACGACTAGTAGCACCACCCGCTATAGCTAGCCTGCTGTCACTAGCTGCTGTACTTGTACCATAACTAATACTATAACCAGCTGCATTTGCTACTGCATTCCAGCTAAGGGCTATACTACTGGCCGTTCTAACCCCTACCACAAGACCACTTGGCACTGATAGAGTGTTATAAGTCTCTGCGCTTACATTAGCACTATAAGCACTGTCAACATAAGAACCTAAAGCCTCTGCTTTTATCTTAAAGTAGTAAGTTGTACCTCCAACAAGCCCTGTTACTGTAGAAGTAGTAGTACTGCCACTACTTATAGGTATCGTGCTGTCACTAGCTGCTATACTTGTACCATAACTAAGAGTATAGCCATTAGAATTGGCTACTGTAGCCCAACTAAGAGCTATACTAGTAGTCGTTCTAGTTCCTATCTTAAGGCCACTTGGAACCGCTAGAGTCTTGTAAGTCTCTGCACTTACGCTAGCACTATCTGCACTATCAACGTAATTACCTGAACCTTTTGCTCTTATCTTAAAATAATAAGTTCTACCCGTATTAAGCCCCGTTACTGTACGACTAGTAGCACCACTTGCTACAGCTGCCGTGCTACCGCTAGCTGCAGTAGTCGTACCATAACTAATACTATAGCCACCTGCATTTGCTACTGTAGTCCAACTAAGAGCTATGCTACTGGCCGTTCTAGCCCCTACTTTAAGGCCACTTGGCACTGATAGAGTCTTATAAGTCTCTGCACTTACGCTACCGCTATCAGCACTATCAACATAAGTACCTGAACCTTTCGCCTTTATCTTAAAGTAATAACTTGTACCTGCATTAAGCCCTGTTACTGTACCACTAGTAGTACCAGCCCCTATAGCTAGTTTGCTGCCAACAGCTGTACTTGTACCATAACTAATACTATAACCACCTGCATTTGCTACTGCATTCCAGCTAAGAGCTATGCTACTAGCCGTTTTAGTCCCTATCACAAGGCCACTTGGAATTGATAAAGTCTTATAAGTCTCTGCGCTTACACTACCGCTGTAACTACTTCTAAGATAATTACCCGCTCCCTCTGCCCTTACCTTAAAGTAGTAAGTTGTACCCGTACTAAGCCCCGATGCTGTACCAGTAGTATTACCAACCCCTATAGCTAGTCTGCTGCCACTAGCTGCGTTACTTTTACCCCAACTAAGAGTATAGCCATTAGCACCTGCTACTCCAGTCCAACTAAGAGCTATACTACTAGCTGTTCTAGTCCCTACCGCAAGACCACTTGGAATTGCTAGAGTCTTATAAGTTTCTTCATTTACGCTACTGCTATAACTACTTCTAAGATAATTACCCGTTCCCTCTGCTCTGATCTTAAAATAATATCTTGTACCTGCATTAAGCCCTGTTACTATATCACTAGTTGCACCACTGGCTATAGGTAGCGTAGTGCCATCTGCTGCTGTACTTGTACCATAACTAAGAGTATAGCCATTAGAATTTCCTACTCCAGTCCAACTAAGAGCTATACTACTAGCCGTTCTAATCCCTATCTTAAAGCCACTTGGGACTGATAAAGGGCTATAAGTCTGTTCACTTACGTTAGCACTATAACTACTTGTAAGATAATTCCCCACTCCCTCTGCTCTTATCTTAAAGTAATATCTTGTACCCGTATTAAGCCCTGTTACTATACGACTAGTAGTACTGCCAATGGTTACAGCTGCTGTAGTGCCATCTGCTGCTATACTTGTACCGTAACTAATACTATAACCAGCTGAATTTGCTACTGCATTCCAGCTAAGAGCTATACTATCCGCTGTTCTAGCCCCTGCCGCAAGACCACTTGGAACCGGAAGAGTGTTATAAGTCTCTGCCTTGACGTTACTGCTATAAACACTGTCACTATAAAAACCTGTACCCTCTGCTTTTATCTTAAAGTAATAACTTGTACCTGCATTAAGCCCTGTTACTAAACGACTAGCTGTATTACCATTCGCTATAGCTAGCGTGCTAGCACTCGCTGCAACACTTGTACCGTAACTAAGCTCATAGCCATCTGCATTTGCTACTGCAGTCCAACTCAAAGCTATACTATTAGCCGTTCTAGTCCCTACCTTAAGACCACTTGGAACTGCTAGAGGAGTCACAGTAATCAGGCTAATATTTCTGTACCCATACGTTGGCGTAGCTACAAACCCATCGCTAACCCCTACACGAAGCGTATAATCCCCTGCTGCTTGGTTAAACGTATAACTTGCCTTAGCTCCACTACCCAATGACGTGGTAAAATCTGCATCTGCTACCTTACTACTTCCACTAGCTAGCTTCCACTCGTAAGTCAGTGTATCGTTATCTGCATCTTTTCCTGTTCCACCAAGGCTGTAAGCCTTCCCTCTACCTATGTCAACACCATTGCTTGCTGGCGTGCTTATACTTGCTGTTGGAACCCTGTTTACCTTCACCAGCCTTGTAGACCTCGTACTTAAAAAACCATCCGAGACTATTAACTCTATACTTCGATCATGATCTGTTCCAGATGTCGCTGCTGGAAAACTCAAGCTTACACTATTCCTACCTAGTCCGCTTACTCCCGTTGCTGGCACACCCCCTACTGACCAAGCGTAGTTAAGCTTTGCAATTGCTGTAACATCATCTGTTCCTGTTACCTGTATTGCTGCTGGATTATTTGTTAGCACCAAACCGTCTGTACTTGGAACCACCCATGTTACATTGGGAGCTTGATTAACCATTAAGAGGAATTTAACCGTTGCTTCCCCTAGGCCTTCGTATCCATCATTTCCCCTTACTCGCAAGCTATAGTTTCCTGCTACCTTACCGGCAAAGTCCGTGGTATAACTATCACCTGTTACACCCGGTATCACTACATACCCTACTGATGGACTTTCTAAAGCCCACTCATAACCCCCTTTTACTGCATCTGCATCCGCATCTGTCCAACTGGTTGTTATCGTCTGACTTATACCTACTATCCAATTTCTTGACCCTTTAGGCCCTGTTATCTTTATTACTGGAGTTTGATTTATGCGAATATTCTTGGTAGCTACCGCAAACGCTCCATGGGTATCTGTGGCTACTACACGCAGTACTCGATCTCCCACTACATTAAATAACTGATTTGCTCCTGTTGTAACTACTAAGGCACTAAACGCCGTTGTTCCGCCTGCTGCCAAAGACCACGAATAATCTATAGTATCATCTGCTGTATCATCTGCATTCGCTATTAGCATTGCTCCTACATTCATTTGAATATTTGGGTTTACGGGTGAATCTATAGTTAAATTATAAGGGGCTCTATTTAAATAAAAGCTACGCTCTACACTGGCTACTTCATTAATATTATTGCGAACCTCCGCTTTTATTACATGAGTTCCCCCTGTTGTCAAGGTTATAATCTCAGAAGCCCCTGTAAGCCCTGCTACTACTTTCCCATCTACAAACCAACTACGTGTTAAACCTGCTCCTGTTGGGTCTGTCTCTGTTAGCTCCATCCCAAGCCCTAAATTGGGAGGTGTAAATGACATTGTCCTAGCTGCTACTGTTGTTCCTGCTGAGGTTTTTGCCCACATTACTGTTGGTTTGGTAACTGAGGGGGCTGTAGTACTTGGGGTTGTTGTTCCACTTGTACGGAGTGCTAAGCCAAAAGCTGATGGACTACTAACTGCTGGACTAAGGCTAATATTCATTTGCTGTGACACACTGCCACCTGCACCATCACTTACCCTTACTCGTAACACATACAAACCAGCTACTTCCCCGCCACTAAAGTCATAGGACTGTACCGACTCTGTACCTATTGCTACCCCTGTATCTGTTGCCACTGCAGCCATAAAACTACTTGGTGCAGCTGCCCTAGCTAAATCCCAAACGTAACTTAGCCTTTGCCCTGTATCTACATCTCTTGCCTCTGCCTTAAAATCTATCCTCGTACCTAAAATAATATTAGCTGCCCCTGACGCATTGCTGGGGGCATTGATGATGAGACCTGCTGGTGCTGTATTTAAACTAAACGTACGGCTAAGAGACTCTACTACTATACCCCCTGCATCCCTAGACTCTACTTTAACAATATTTGACCCGGCTGTGTTTAGGTCAAACCTCTCAGTCCTACTCCTTTTACCTACTTGCCTTATACCATTAATAAACCAGAACAAGTCACGCCCTGGCCCTGGGTCGCTTAACTCCATATCTACGCTTATAGCAGTACTACCGTCAAAGTCTTTTGTACCTGCTTCTGTTGTTGTACCTTTTAGCCAAATGAGCCCATTTCCAGAGTTTGGATTAAAGGATAACACCGATAGTTTACCCGATAGGCTATCTGCCGGCGTAACCTTAATAGATGACCCTACTGCCGTATAACCAGAGGCTGAAGCACTTACACTTACTGGGCTTGGTAGTTCTAAATTATAAACCCCTGTACCTGCATACAAAAAGTACAATTTATCTAATTTGTAATCATAAGCTTTAATCGATACCTCACGCACAAGGGCAGTATTTGTAAGGTCAATTGCCCTACCTGTAATTTTATTAGCCAAAGTACCAGAGACATCAATTAGGTTGCCATTAGAATCAACTTCATACATCTTATCATCAGCAAACGCACCTTCTTGGGGTTCTAACGGGAACACTAAACTTAGGTTATTTGCACTAAAGCTATACTCACGCCTTAAAGGCTTATAGCCTTTTCTTGTAACAAATACAATGAAATCGCCTTTAGTAGCTAGCATAGCACGAAATGCACCTAGGCTATCGCTTACCGCTTCTACAATATCACCACTACTTTTATGGACGAAACTAAGGTTTACCCCTCGCAAATTAGAAAAGCTCGTACCGTCAATGACATTGCCACCAACGCTCACCATATTCAGTACTTTATTTGTAAAATCACTGGGGAAGGCTGTTGTACCAAATACTGAAAATTGATTACCAATTACAATTTCAACGTAAACTTCTATGTCTGTTTTACTTACTAAATCAGCTGGTAATTTTCCTGGAACAAATTCCTGCTTAACATCGTCTTTAACTTCTTTTTCATACATGCGAGAAGGCTCTAAAACATCACTTTGATGTTTTTGCATCCAATAGATTGACTTTTTAACTGAACCAGTGCTTACTTCACGCAAGCCCCAGCGGACATAGGCTGTATCCCATAAGTCCTCAACATCAACTTTACCATTAGTAAAAATGGCAACATCATCTTTCATAAAAGAGTCTAAGAGAAAGGCATATTCTACCCCGCCCCTGTCTTCTGTTAAAATGGAGAGTTTTGTTTCTTTAACTGTTTTAGCAGTACTTGCTTCTTCACAGGCAAAAACTGTCAGGCCTAAACTCAGCAATATAAGAAAAAATTTAGGGTTCTTTTTCGAGGTATTCATAATACAATCCTTTTAAGTGATTAACAAAGATTAAGATATTTAAATTATTATTATGAAATAGCATTAATACAACTATGAATATTAACTGTAATAAAATATAGCTAATTAGCTTTGTTGTCAAGTTATTTTTAACTAAAACAGCTTCTGTTTTAAAATATTCGCAATTATCCAGCAAGCTCCATTACCCTATTAGAACAAATACAGTAAGCAAGTTGCCTGAGCGGAGCCAAAGAGACCCAAATTTGTTGTACTGCTTGGTGTGTTTACTGTTTGTTTGCACGCAAAGCTAAATTTGAGACTAGATGGGTTAGATTAGGGTTTAAAGTAAAGTTAGCTTCACTTTAAACCCCATTGGCACAATACCATTTGTAGGCTTATCTAGTTATGATAGCACTCCAAGGACTGTCACTATAAAGACCCGAACCCTTGGCTCTTATCTTAAAGCCATATATTCGTCCTCCTGCTGTGCTGAATGTAGTAGTAGTACCCGATATAATCGTAGGACTATAAGACTCCTGCGAAAGCTCATAGTTACTAGCATTGGCTACTGCATTCCAACTAATAGTATAGGACTTAGAATTATTACCATTCGTCACCGATGATACCGTGAAACCAGTTGGGACTGGTAGAGGCGTTGGACCAGTAGTAGTAGCCGCCGAAACAGTACTGCTATAAACACTGTCACTATAAACACCTGAGCTCTTGACCATTACCTTAAAGTAATAGGTTGTACCCGAAGAAAGCCCTGTTACTGTACCAGTAGTAATACCACTACCTATAGGTATCGTAGTGCCAGTGGCAGTATTAGTTGTACCATAACTAATACTATAACCTTTAGAATTTACTACTGCATTCCAATTAAGAGTTATACTATTAGCTGTTCTAGTTCCTACCACAAGGCCACTTGGGGCTGCTAGAGGTATTGAAGTAGTAGTAGCCGATACAACACTGCTATAAACACTGTCAACATAAGTGCCTGAGCCCTTGGCTTTTATCTTAAAGTAATAGGTTGTACCGCTAACACGCCCTGTTACTGTACCAGTAGTAATACCACTAGCTATATTTAGCGTGCTGCCAGTGGCAGTATTAGTTGTACCATAACTAATACTATAGCCACCTGCATTGATTATAGCATTCCAACTCAAAGCTATACTATTAATCGTTTTAGCCCCTACCGTAAAACCACTTGGGACTGCTAAATTCGTTGGAGCAGTAGTAGTAGCCGCCGATACAACACTGCTATAAACACTGTCAACATAAGGGCCTGAGCCCTTGGCTTTTATCTTAAAGTAATAGGTTGTACCGGCAGTAAGCCCTGTTGCTGTACCAGTAATAGTCCCACTAATTGTATCTAGCGTGCTGCCAGTGGCAGCATTTGTTGTACCCCAACTAAGAGTATAGCCACCTGCATTGATTATAGCATTCCAACTCAAAGCTATACTATTAGTCGTTTTAGCCCCTACCGTAAGCCCACTTGGGGCTACTAGAGCGTTAATAGTAGCATCCCATTCAGTACTGCTCCAAGCACTTTGCTTATAAGAACCTAATCCTTCTGCTCTTATCTTAAAGTAATAAGTTGTACCCGTATTAAGCCCTGTTATTGTACGACTCGTAACACCGCTAGCTATAGTTAGCGTAGTGTCATCAGCACCATTACTTGCACCATAACTAAGAGTATAATTATTAGAATTAGCTACTGTATTCCAACTAAGAGCCATACTAGTAGTCGTTTTAGCTCCTATCGTAAAGGCTCCTGGCGTTGCTAGACGACTATCAGCCTGCCCATTTACAATAGAACTATAACCACTTGTAAGATAATTACCTGAACCCTCTGCTCTTATCTTAAAGTAATAAGTTGTACCTGCAATAACCGGAACTATAGCACCAGTCATGTTATTACCTATAGGTGATGTGTTGTCATCAGCAGTATTACTTGTACCATAACTCAGAGTATAGTTACCTGTATTTGCTACTGCATTCCACATAA
>JAUELE010249727.1:0-10919 GCA_031471655.1 Diodora aspera | reverse complement strand
TGCCGGAAATTGACAATTTTATTTTTCATACGACCCATTGTTTACGTCCGCCATTTTGTATTTCCGCGAATACTTTTCGCACGGCGCTGTAGCTCTAACTTCGAACGGGGTCACGAGAACTGGCCGCATTTGTTGGTTTTAAAATGATGTGTGAATATCGTGTTTTGTCAAGGGCATAGAAAAATGAATATCTTACTCTACCATAGTCATCTTTGCTTGGATATGCCTGAGAATCATATGAAAGATAACCTTATCCAAAGAATAATTATACACCGCTGTTTTTTCACATATTTTAGCAGTGTCGAAGCCTTAGCCTCTGGGGAAATGTTTAATATAGACATTATAAACTAATATATTATTATTGTCAATGTGGAACGACAGAAAATAAGGACGGGCGAAGATTTTAAAAGTAGCTATTCTTTTGTTGACGACTAAATTGTGCTGAGCCGCTAACTAAGGCTGATGAATAAGGCTGCTCGGATCCCGAGCAATGCCCCCCCCCCCAACTCACCTCCCCCACCGTGGCGTCGTCACTGAATGTACTGCTTTACTTTGGTTTTCTGGGGGTTTTTTTTGCAAAATAGTGGAAAATGTTATTGTACAACTCAAATTCAAATTCATTCAACATTTCATCGTTTAAGTATGTACATAACCCTTGCACTACTAAATTTTAGCTCGGATTTATCACACGTTTTACTTTTAATGATATATTATTGTGTGTTATTTTGACTTAAATTGGAACTTTACTCTACACGGCAATCTACCACAACATGTATGCACTCATACGCCGTTCAAAACCAAACGTTATGCGTAAGGTTTATTTTTGGAGACTCGAATAACTAGCCTCACAGAGTCTGCTTGGCAAACACGAATAAACACTTGCAGTTTATGGGGCTACCAAATGTGCGCGAGAAGGTGCGAGATTCTCATTACTTCGCGAGATTTATGCCGACTGGTAATGAGTTCTGCTCATGCGTAAAGGGTCAGCGGAAACAGCAGGACGCGCGCCCCCTGACGGTGACGGCTTACTCACAAGTCGTAAACCTTCACCGACTCCCCAATACTTAGAATATTTGACACATGTTGCTTTTACGGGATTTCGTCAAGTTCACAACATGTCAGTGCTTCACTGACATATTGCCTGACGAGTCAGATGGATGCTCGTTTCTTCACTGTACCGCTCTGCAGAGTCATTTAGCGACCAACCAATGTAATACCTCAGACAGAACCTTTCTCAGAACTATAACCAAAATTAGAATCTTATAAAATAAGAATACATAAACAAATATAATTTTACAAATCACGTGGCTTTGTTGTAATTTTTGCTGCTACATAAAAAGCAGATGAACTAAATATGTTCACGTTATAATATTGCTTGTAATACGTCTCTTCATGTATATGCAAATACATATGGTTCAGTAGAGACTAAAGATTAGTCTGAGAACTATTTAATCTTACTTCCACGGTATGTTTCTTCATGAGACGGGCTTCGCATGCAGACAATTTCTAACCTAGATTTATTTATTTTGAGCCCGTCTGACTTTACGCTTTACAAAAAGAAATTACTCCGTCATAGCGACTATTTCAAGCATCATTAGTTTTCCAATATGATTCTCTAACTCTGCCTATACATATAGTTTTACTGGCCAAGCTCTCTGGTGAGCCCTCATTGCTGTTGCAAAGCCATGACAGAACTAATACACTTACTATCACGTTTCAAAGGCAGCCCGGTATTGGAAAATAGGTTAAATTCCAATTGAGGAGTGTTTTAATCTGCAGCAGACTCTATCAATCTTTAATAAAGATCTGTCGTCATTTCAACTGATTACCAATTAGCGGCCTTAAATGCGATAAATTATCATTTATTTTTATATGAAAATAGTGAGCGGATTATGCCTTGCAAATGAATTGAACACATTTAATATTGATAAAGGTTTAATTGCGCGACATTGCCACCTATGGTGACAGTTATGTATTATAGGAAAACAGTTACAACATCGATTGTGACGCTGCAGTTGTTCAATATCATTCTTTACTCCTGCATTATAAGAAAGAGTTGTAATTGACAAAACACTATTATCGCAGAAACAATTTATCGCTTGAAATCGGAGACAAGATATAATAAGGTCAGTATATTTTAATTAAACACGTTTTATTACTCCTATATATATATACGCCTCCACGAGAACTACGTGTGTTCAGTTGGATCCAAATTAGGATGTTATTCTCCAATCGTGTTGCATAATACTTTCAAAACAATATTTTGTGGGAATATTGATGTGGGAATGTGCAAAAACCTTTAACCTATTTGACATTATGAGTCGTCCAGTTTATGCATATTGAAAACTTGCACTTTATGCAAAACAATTTGAAGTGACAGAAAGTGGCTGCCCAGACGTGCCATTCGTTCAGTGCCAACAAAGGTGGCCCAACTATTGTCCATATGCACACACCGAATCACGTTTTCTGCAAATAGCATTTATACAGTAAATTCAATCCACGAACATGAATGTAGGCGTGCGCACCAATCTGACAAGCATACTGACAAAGTCTGCTCAATGTTTGTATATTTGCCGTGCAATTTCAAGTAGGTGAGGAGGAAATAATGCAGAACGGGTCAAACACCACACATGCTGCTCTAGGAAACTGCCAGAGTGTAACTCTCCAAACTTCATTTGAAGTTACCCCCCCCCCCCCCCCCCCCCAGCAAGATCCTGTATCCGCCACTGATACATGAAAGTTGGGTACGCAGTGTTTAGTAAGTATGGGCTTACGTGATATTTTCTTTACATATTTGACAAAACAGAAAATATGAGATCATAATGAACACTGAAAATGGCCAATAGGACCGAAAAGAAGACAACATTAATAATCTGTATCACGCAGGACCCCAGAACAACGGGATATAACGTTACACAACAAGATAACCAAAAGAAGCCCGTAGCATATAGAACACCATCCTCGAAATCCAGCATATTTTTACTTGACCCAAGCCTTCGCCAAATACCCTGAGTGGATTCCTATGAACGAAAGTCGTCTTATATATTGGGAAATCATTTGTGCTAAATATAGATAACCAATGAAATGTCACATTACTAACGTAAAGAAGTTAACAAATAAACTAAACAACAGCGGCAGATATGTCCAAAAACTTCGCCGCTTGTTGGGCGAGATGCACCACGTACATATTTGCTGGGACCAGGCTTTCGCTGTGGTCCTTTACTGACTGGTCCAAACGAAAGATCACAACGACCTAGGGTCGATCGTTCTTATAGTAGTGAATCCAGCGTATTTGACGAAGGCTTTTGGCCAAGTATAAATACCCTGGATTTCGGAGGTGGTAGAACACATCCTTATTCTATAAGACCAGAAATAAGAAACCGTTTCTTTACTTTAATAATAATAATAATGCTAATGTATTATCCATGTATTTACTGGAAATTCTTTTTCCACCCTTGCGGGTGGTTGTCACCGCAGTGCATCGCCAATACCAATTTTCAGCTGGACCTACTGGGACAAGTGGAGTTAAGTACCTTGTGCATGGTACTAAAACAGAGCGCCGCTGCCTAGGGTCGAACCCGCGACCATCGTCGGATCACGAGTCCGACGCCTGTTGCTCACGGCTACCGCGCCTTCAACATTTCACTGCCTGCATGAAAAATAAAAAAGATTCGGTTCGAAGATAAATATAGCGTGTGTCCCTGAACGATGCCTGTCCTGTACCTGTCCTGATTTAGTCCATGTCAATGTTTTAATCACAAGAAGATGACTGCTGATAACTCGACCGTTACAAGAAGTGAAAACAGTGACAGCTAGGGGACGTTACGGTGCAGACAGACCAGGTTTTAGACGTGACAGGCCGTCCATGGAGGGGTGGGACGAACCAGCAAAGCCGATTTAGCATTCGACAGATCTGCATGTTGAAACTGTCTGTAAAATGATCGCTCCCCTCGCTTTAGCAGGTCAGAGTTCAGCCTCCACATCACACAATAACCACCCGCTTTCGCATGACGCACATAAAGCTCGGCCGGTGGGGCTGGCTGATTAAAGCTCATCTGATCCGGCACGACGCTCCGATATTTGTCAACACGGTACCTCGTAGGAAGTCTCGTATTGTCACAACACGAACATTTCGCGCCGGTCTAAGTTGTTTCATCAGGGATCCGTCACGTTCCGGCTAAATATGATCGCACTATTTCGCGCGGCGGTAGCCTCGCGTAAACAATCCTCCAACAGCCCATTTCAAAAAAGCGTGCTGAAAGCCTAATTTGATACAGAAAATTAGAAGTAATGACTGGAGATAAAGATTCGACTTGCGAATTGCCCCTCCCCTCTCTTCTCTAGGCAAACACCCGATGTAAACTTGTAACAGTTGCGTGTACCCCGACCAGTGACAGTTGCTGGCCGTCGACACGTTGACAAAGAGACGATTACGGAACTGGTCGTTCGAATCTGCGAGTGGTACTGCATATATTTAGATAACACTTTCATCGCGCCATTTATACTCAACTTTGTATTGGCTGACGCTCTAACTGTACATAAAAACGTTTCAAAGGACATGTTATTTCAATGTTTGGAGTTGTAATATCACAGTCGTATATATATCTTCCTTCGCATCAAAATAACATGTGTTCTAGTATAAGCGCTGATTGACATGTACACGGAGAGAGTAAGACCGGGCGCTGCACACAAGGGTAGAATACAATGTTTTATCCTTATTAGTTCGTGTTTTTCTTTCATTACATTTCAAATATATGTTGTCGCCATTTTGTTTCACGTTACTCTATGACATGCAGAGATCCCTTTACTCTATGACATGCAGAGATCCCTTTACTCTATGACATGCAGAGATCCCTTTACTCTATGACATGCAGAGATCTCTGTATTTTCACATTGTCATTTGCTGTTCTGTTTTCAGCCTAAGTTTTCTATAACTATATTTTTATATTTTACAAATGCGGTACATTACCGTCCTATATGAACTTTCAAAGAGGGGAGGTCGGTATATAGCAAATGGCTCATTGCATCGTTATTGACCGTTTCCGGTCGTTATAAACCACCCTGGCAGCCGATTCTTGCCGTGCTACAAACATCCCTAGCAAAATACCTGTACACGTACAATGAAAACGAACAGAAGAGGACCAATATGTCCCAAATTATATTTAATGTGCACCATATCATAAGTAGGAGAATCTGAAATGTCTTGTGTCATGTGATAGCTCTCCCTGAACTATCATCTTCGATTAAGTGTAGTTTGTGAAATATTCAGTGACAGTTTAGGAAATGATCAAATACGAGAATCTATTTTATTTGAGATTACATTTCCTTGAAAAGAAGATATTCTGCTACGTCCGGGATTCGAATCCGCGCCATCAGGATCAGACACCCATTGCCAGCACTAAAGATCAGCCATGTAGAACACCCATTCGAATTCCGTACGGAAATACCTACTTTTCAAGGAAATGTAATCCCAAATAAAACAAATGATGTGTGTAGTTAACTTATAGGAGAACGCATTCGGAGTGGTAGATTCGTGAAAAAGAATCAACGAGCCCATTCGGAGCGGTGGATTAGCGCTCGTTAATTCTTTTTCACGAATCCACCGCTCCGAATGCATTCTCCAACTTAATCCATTTCCACTGTGTTTATATAGTATATAGACAATTTCCTGTCTTAAATTCAGTGTTTTCTTAAAGAAAGTGAACAACCTGAATCTGAAAATTTCAAAGGGCAAAACGGACACCCCTCAGCAGTGGGCGAGTCCAACACCAGTGAAGTTCCCTGTCGTGAGAGCAGTTTACCTGTCGTGAGTGTAGTTTACCTGTCGTGAGAGTTGTTTACCTGTCGTGAGTGTAGTTTACCTGTCGTGAGTGTAGTTTACCTGTCGTGAGTGCAGTTTACCTGTCGTGAGTGTAGCTTACCTGTCGTGAATGAAGTTTACCTGTTGTTAGTGCGATTACCTGTTGTGAGTGCAGATTACCTGTTATGAGTGCAGATTACCTGTCGTGAGTGTAGTTTACCTGTCGTGAGTGTAGTTTACCTGTCTGTTCCAACACGCTTGTTCTTGGACACTGTTTACTGCACCCTTCATCAAAAGTGAGGTTCATTGGATAATTTGATGCGGCGAAATTTACGAACCTCGTTTGGACCTCACCAACACTGCCACAAGCCAATGGATATCCCCAAATATGGGTCTGTGTAAGCTTTCCTTATGAACATTTTATCGTTTCATTACATACTGACTAACATATGAGTGTAAGCATCGGAAGTTTTATATTTTACTTTTTTCAACTTGAAGACTTAGTGTCTTAACAAATTGCCTAAACGCAGCCAACATGTGTGAATCACGCCAAGTTCGTACATTTTTGGCTGCAATCACGTATTGTGCAAATACACGGGCAGGACGCACCGAAGTGTATAAAAGTGAACACATCGATGGGGCCTGTTTCACAACCAGGGTACTAAATTAACATTTTGAATATTCAGCTTGCTTGTAGCCACACTACTGGATCATAACACTGAATCTAATGTATGTCAAGTACTTGTACTTGTGTAGAGTCATGCATCTGACATCGTGGTCCTAGCATGAATCCTTCTTTTCCTTTTATCCAGTATCTTGAAGATTGATAACCTTTTATCATTCATATTCTGCAGGACTTCCTTTAGAAGGCAGCTGATGTCGAATGTTCTGTGTTTTTGCAGTTCCATGTATTCAAATAGGATGTGATATACTGTTTCATCAGGGTGATTGCAGAGGTGCACACAGAATCATCAGTAAGGTTGAATTTGGTTAGGTAGCTGTGACAGGGTAAGTGGTCTAGTCTTAGCCTTATTAATTGCACTTTATCCTTCCAGAATTTGGTTTTGGTTGGAGCTGGAAGTATGCTCGACCAAGGCTGTCCTTCTGCCATTCTTCATGCCAGATCTTCTGTGTCGACTGCCTGACTTCTTCACCCTTGAGAGAGGATGTGGTATGGAAAACTTTGTTTACTGGTCCATTAACCGCTGCTCTGTTTGCAAGGCTATTCCGACGTGGCTGGGGTTCCACTGTAGAATTGTCCTTGGTATTTCATGAATAAGTTCAATGATAGATTTGCACTGATGGTAGTACTCTGTGGGCTTACAGGATGATAGTGTTTGAAGTGAAGACTTGGAATCAGTGAGAATAACAAACTGCTCTGTTGGTATGCTGGAAGATGGCTTGTCTTTGATTTCCTGTAAGGTTCTTTCAATTGCAGTAAGTCTGGCGCTGTGTATCGAGCAGGGTGGTAAAGGGATAATGATGCCAGTATTTTCACCTTGGATGTATCCTCCTGCTAGACCCAAAAATGGTATATGGGAATCAACAGTGCAGATCCGTGTGCTGTCTTTATAATGTTTACAGATCCGTTTGAGCGATAGCAGTTGCAGGAGAGTTGGATCTTCTGCTATGGAGATCTCAGTGGACAGGTTTGATCTAATCTCCGGGCAGGTCCAGTCCCATTGAGGGAGGTAATTTACAATGGCCTATGATGAAAATCTACCATCCCTTTTACTGGGAAGACTAATATCTCTGGATTTAAGTAGTGTTCTTGATCTCTGATAGAAGCTCAGTGGAGCTGACACTCTGGTTAGGTGTCCTTGTGAGCCAACATGCAAGACATGTAGTTTACAGCTTCTGGACATGACCACATACTCGATGTAGAGATTGGTTTAAACATATTTTTATTCATCAAAATGAATTGAAATTGGTGAACAAGCTGAACAGCTTATGTAAAAACCGCTCCCATACAACATAACAGAAAATGAAGTAAAACATTGGACATCATCGAACTTGAGTATATACACGTAAGTAACAATTGCAATTAAATAGAACATGTACATACATCAAATACAAGAATAATAATATTCCCTAGTAGTCGGGAAGAGTTGTGCTTATGGTTTGGTGTGTCTAACAACCCATCTCTGGAAATGTAAATTGATAAAGGGGGAATGCTGTTGAGTTAGCTTATTAATTTGAAAGTTTGAATTTAAACAACATATATTACATGTTATATTCAATTACACATATATACACGTACACAATGATGTATATAATATGTATACAAGTGGAGTAGTTAAGTTGAATAGCTAATGGGTGACGGGCCAGTGTGGGAAAGGTTTTTATATTTAAATTTGTTTTAAAAAATAATAACGAGTTTATAGTAATTTTGCAGTTCTAATTTAATAGACCCAAAATTTGATAGTATATTTATTTTTGTTTTGTCTGTATAAAATGAGATCACAACAACAACGTTTAGGCGATTGCTGGACTTTAGTTGAAATCCAAATAAAACATTTTGCATAATGAAGTCCACAAAAAGCGTTTTAACAAGTTTATACAATCATAATTTCCTACCTTATCCAAATTGTATGTCCATGTTTTTTTTAATCTATCCTGAAGGGAATCATTGGAAACTCGAACTGACTGCTTGAGTCCGTCCTGTCACAACATCACTTCCGACGTGAACACTGTTCGACGTGACATCGCAACTAACATATAAGCTCCAGTCTCCACACAATCATCACTTAGCGGCCAGATATCTTGATGTGAACACAAATATTAGTTCTCTGTGTGTTGACGTGAACATATAACGTTTGTGCTTTAAGAGAAATGCTCAGTGATTTCAATGATCAGAAGTAACGGCTCACCCTCGGTTTTTAACCATGGCTCTACAATATGGAATCTAGGTGAGATATCCTCATAGTTATTTATATGTATGGGCCTAATTGGCCAAAGGGATGATTAATTTCACAGGGAAAAAAATTAAATTTAATACTCTAAACTGGTCGCGTTGCAAGTGAACATTCTTAATTCAGAAATAATTTTCATAAATTATTGATTTTCTTTGGGCTTATGTTTTGTAAATTTGTCAGATTTACATGCGCAGTCGAAGAATGGGCGATATTTGTAATTTTTATAAATACAAATCTGCAACTCGGTTAATTTTACCAACCATTCACGTAAATGTTATCGGCTATTTTAATTGCAATATTAGATATTATCCACCAGACGTTTATTACGTCAAAACCAATCATCGCTAGTGTTACCTTCTGACAAAAAATAAACTTAACAAGAACCCAAAATGGATGTAGTTGAATGTACATCAAAAACAAACTAGTGTGCGCTTAAAAGACGTGTGTTGGTTTCAGATTCAGTAACATTATATTCTCAATGGATCGTGCTCTTTGACATAGATTTATCATAATATTCTGTATAATTAAAAGAAATTTGTTTTCTTTTCAGGTTGTTTCTTCAGCATGAACGCGATGTATAGGACAATATTTATTGTCCTTTTATTTCGTCTAATAATCTGCGTGTTGTGTGTTGAACATCTGACGACGCCAGGGACAAGGTCACCGTCTCTGTCCCGCCAAGCGATGTCCTCCAGAGATAGGGAACTTGTCAAACGCATGGAGGCGAGATTGTTGAGTGCGTTTGGGTTGAAATCACGTCCCAGGCCTCTCACTAACACCAACATACCTCAATATATGCAAGATTTGTACGAAATGCATTCCAACCGACCTAGTAAAGCAAGAGGCTTTATTTCATCAAACACCGTCAGAAGCTTCATCCATAAAGGTGAGTGGAAAGTGTTTTCATGGATACGTCGGGTGGCATCACGTTTTATGTCATCTGCAGCTAACATGTTCTGTGTGTCCAGGAAAGGGTTTCCGTTCTTGTTAAGTATTTAAAGGCAGTTTGCAGTTCAACTGCAGTAACCATTGAAACACAGTCTCAGAAGGGTATTCTTTAAAACACTGAACAATGCTTGACTTGCCTCGCATCATCGATCGTTTATACTTATTTTATAATTGTTTGTTTTCTTTCCTAGGTGTTTGGAAGTACGACACGGAGTGTGACGGAGACCTGTGTGTCAGGATGTGGTTCAACTTGTCGGCCATTCCTGAAGATGAGGTCCTGGCTGCGGCGGAGTTGAGAATTTTCAAAGACGTGGCCAAACTTCTTGAAGCCAAAGAACTATACAGCGAGAAGTCAAAGAGCAAGAGTCAACACCGGATTGAGATACACGAAATCATGCGACCACCAAGAGACGGAGCTGAAAGCATATCCAGATTGATCAACACTAAAGTTGTGAACCTCAAAAATCCATCTGCATGGGATTCCTTGGACGTCCACGCCGCAGTGTTAAAGTGGAAGAAAAACCCGCGGTTGAATTACGGCCTGGAGGTGAACCTCATCACGACCAATCAGAATGTGACGACAGACTCTCATGTTCGACTTCGACGCTCCTCGTTCATCTCCGACTCAGAGTGGCAAGCATCCAGACCTCTGTTGGTTGTGTATACTGACGACAAGAACGGTCCAAAGCCGAGATTCAAAAGAAATTCTAAACGACGTAAGAAGAAGAGGAAGAGTAGAAGACAGAAGAACCAGTGTCGCCAACAATTCTTTATTTTTATTTTTTTTATTTTTAGTTATTGTTTAACGTGACTTCCAGTCAATTATTTTCGACGATATCGTCACGGTGGTTACATGGGGGCTCCTCTCTCCAGGAAATACGACAGTGACCCGGGCGGGATTCTAACTCAGAACCTTTTGGTTGCGAGTCCAATGCGCTAACCATTGCGCCAAACGCGCCACGTCAATTTTTTATTTATTTATTTATTTTTTTTGTTATTGTTTAACGTGACTTCCAGTCAATTATTTTCGACGATATCGTCACGGGGCTCCCCTCTCCAGGAAATACGACAGTGACCCGGGCGGGATTCGAACTCGGAACGCTAACCACTGCGCCAACAATTCTTTAAGTCTAGGGTGGAGTTATTCCCCTTTGACTCAATAAACTGAAAAACTAAATTAACATCCCAGATAGCAGAGTCGCTTGACTTGCTTGGCCTCTGCTGAAATACCTCTTTTAGAAACCTACTGATCATTG
>JAUELE010249716.1:0-10920 GCA_031471655.1 Diodora aspera | reverse complement strand
CAATAAGAGCAAATGGTACGTATTTTAGGTTTTTGACCGATTATCCAGACGCAACTTTGATTATGTCCCTTTAAGATTGATGAGGTTGTATGCCGGATACACTATTAGTTACTGGCTTTTGTACTGTTTCAGTCAATTGTTATGATGGCAATAAAGAAGATAAAAAGAGTTTGATGTCATCTGTAGACAACACCGATTTTGTTCCACAACTCATGAGCAGCTTGTCATTTCAAGCTTTCTGCACGATCTACCCTGTGGGGCATCCAGGGAGTGACATGGTATCACTAGAATAGGGCCTCAGTAACCCAATGCTGGTCGTACAAGGCGACTAAAATGGGGATGGTTTGCTTTTACTGTCCTTTCTATCGATCTCTTTCATGAAGTGTCTTTTCGCTCTATGTGCACCTTGCACATCACGTTGCGTCATGGCTGAAATATTGCCCTTGCAACCGTACAACACCATTTCAACTCAACTCTTTTGTATGCTTGTATAACACTGAAGTCAAAACGACTCGGTAAAATGACCTAAGCCTATCTAGTACCTGTCTTTGTTGAATAGGCCGGATTAGGGTTTGTGCAGGTTTACTTAAATCCTTAATGAACACACGACACAATTCTAGAAAATATCTGATTTGTATTTATTACACGTTTCAAGGGTGAATATTACATTGGATGGGACGAACGCTACACAGCAACGAAATGAGGCAGTAATGGCGGAGAATAATGAGGGACATCTAGTGACCAGGGGCAGGTAACTCTGAAACAAAAGCATCATGGTCATCAGGATGGTTCCATACCCAAGCAGTGCCAGTTTTCAGCAACGCGAAAAGCGAAAAACACGTTTCGTTTGGGTGATGACCATTGCGGCCAGTTTGATCACAAGGGGTAGCCCTGCTGTACACTTGGATAAACTGCTTCAATGTATTCGTCTCGGACGGCCAGACCAAAACTGAGTATAATGGTGTTGGATGGAAAAGAACTTTCCTTGTAAATGTACTTGCATAATACAGAGCTATCCTCCTCCTCCTCCTCCACCCTCCCTCCTCCTCCTCATTAATACTACATAACCTCAATGTAAAGGCTGTTATACATACCTACAGGACGACCTCGAAAACAAATATGATTTTCTTCAGACAGCTAAAAAGAAATGTTAAAAGCAGTTGTTTAACTTCATGCATGAAATATGGGCGACTGTGTGACTGGTTCCACAATTACAAGGTTAATTTAGTTTGAATGGCGAGTTTCAAATAGGCCTAGTAATGCTACGGTTAAAAATCCAAAACTGATAACAGGCGATGCAAACTCTCAAATGAGAATAAAAAAATCGAACATAAATATTTGAAACGATAAGTTGAACTTAAAATCAAGAAGCACAAAGAAATATCAAGATTTGGTTTACTGATATTTATGTTACAATACTTCCTTACAGACCAAACCCAGTTCAAGTCATCAATTCTCAAGTACAACATTAATTCAACATATACGCACCTGTCCTTGATGAAAAAGTGTTGACAGGTGGAAAGGCATTGGACGAAGCTCCAGGTGACGAGTCGGTGTTACTGGACACAGAAACTGTTCTGGGGGGTTGTACATTAACAGGCTGTGACTGAACTCCTTGAGGAAATCCCGGAGATCCAAGGTGACTGATTATACCAGGGCCTAGTTGAGCAGCCAACACCGCTAAGATGGCATTGCCTCCGTCAATTTGTCCTAAATATTCTTGAGGTAATGCTGGTGGAATACCTCCTTGCTGATTCGTACTTGGAATAGAATTGGTAAATGGACTGATACCAGATTGACTCTGTCCAGAAACTGTACTGGGGGATTGTAGTATTTGAATACCTCCTTGCCGATTCGTACTCGGAATAGAATTGGTAGGTGGACTGGTACCAGACTGACTCTGTACAGAAACTGTACTGGGGGATTGTACATTAAAAGGCTGTGACTGAACTCCTTGAGGAAATCCCGGCTTTGATACAAAGCTTGGCTCAGATAAAACAGAATTGAAGCCTGAGATTGGTTGACCTTGGTGAGGATCACTTGGCAGATGTGATGTCAATCCGTTGCTTCCTGTTGGAGAAGTCCTAAGGCTGGTTTGCACATAGGCCTGAATCAAGGATGCCAGAGACGGATCGCTTAGTTGATGATGAATATTCTGTCCAGGGGACCCCAACACATTTGAAACAGTTCCAGCCACGTTAGGATTTTGTCCCACTGGTGATGGTGTTTCAATAATTTGCCCTGGGTATGTTTCTTGAGTCAGACTGGTGTTTTGTTGATTGGCGGTTGTTGTTTGTTTGATTTGATTATCAGCAACCAATACTCCTAGATCAGAATCTTGTGGAGGAATCTCAGGTGACAAAGAGTGAGCACCAATTGTATTTTGCGAAATGCCTGTGCCCTTTGTTTGCATAGCCTGATTTACCGAGTGACCCATAGCTTCATTTGTTGAAGAGGTTGTGACCACAGCGGAGATGCCACTTGATCTTCCAGTGTCCGGTATGCCTAACATGTTGGTAGCAGAACCACCACCGCCAGACATTGCTCCGAGAATAAATGGATCCAACTGTCCTTGCAAAATTGCATCAGCAAGCGCTTGTGAATTTGATAACATGGACATGTCAAATACTTCAGGTCCCTGAACTGGCATTTGCTGAAGTCTAGCCGTTGATTGAACAGAATTCATTACATTTGGCACGGAGCCCGTACTTGTCTCTTGTGTTCCCCCTACAGACTGAACAGATTGTTGTGAATTCATGCTTAACATGGAACCAGTACTTGTTCCATGATGATCTGTAGGTATATGTTGTGTTCCATTTGTCGACTGAACAGGATGTCCTGAACTAATGCCTGCTACAGAACCAGTACCTGTTCCCAGAAGTTCAGTTGGTGTTTGTGACAACGAGGGAGGATCCATTCGCCTAATTCCTCCGGTGGTTCCAGACACGGAAGCACCATGGGAAAGATCTACCAGGCCGGTGGAGGGAGATGAACTAGCTGCGGTGTTCACAACTGATTCTGAAGGTACGTTGGTGGGTACAAGGCTTCCCAAAAGTAGTGCTTGTATTTCTGGACCTTGAAATGAACAAACATATAAATAGAGACTAAATAAATCAAGAAACATTCCAGACAAGATTTATACATTACGGTCAACTGATCCTCCGAGATTTTTAATTTGTGTTTGTATCATTAATTGTTATACAACCCTTGTAGGTCTCACCTTTGCAAGTTCACCTTGTGTCCAATGGAATCTAATAATATATTATACCGTTGTAGGTAACCAGCCTGTAGTAACATTTCCTGCAGTCTCTATGCTAACAAGAATCTCATACAATCCTTTCTAAATACACCTCTCAGCAAGCGGTATGTCATGATATTCAAGTTACAATTCTTGCACCTCTCACTTGACAAAATCATCTGACGAGTCCAAATAAGATGATAAAATGGCATAGAATTCCCATTTGTCGTTCCCCAATTGACAAATATTGAATGGGAATGCATATAAATAGCGTCGTAAACATTTTACTTACTATATGTATGGAGATCCGGTGGTAGTCGTGAGTCTGTTAACTGTGGTGGTCCTTGTACAGAGGGTCCTTTGTGAACCTTATGGGCAACCTCCGTCATTGCTGAAATGTAATATAGACACTTAGCGTTCAATATTCATTTTCGAACCAAAATTTGCCTCGTTCGAAATAAAACTTTGAGTTTATGTTACATGTATGTCTAAAAGTGTTTCTCCAAAATTGAAAATTAGTCAAAAGTAAATACATTTAATACGGCCATCACAAGAACATTCATTAATGGTTGAACTTACGTATTAGGGTCATGGTTGACGAGGAAATGTTATACAGACCTTACCCAAAGACATAATCTTCAAATTCCTCAAATCCTGAAGATTAAAGTCTACACGTTAAAAGCAAAATGCATTTGGGAGATTACCTTTGGCTTCAGTCGGGTAAACAGTATGCACAGGCGGGTTGGTTGGACCTGTTGAGGAGCTTGACTCTACATGAGATGGCTCTGTAGGAACGGGGCTTTGGGCAGTTGTATCTTTACCAGGAAGATGAATTCCCAGCATCTCAACATAGAGTTCAAGCAAGACTCTAAAAAGCCGAAGGTTTTCCATGTTCACTGCGACTAATGAAGGAATTGATTCAAACGATCGTCGAAGCTTTGTCAGAGTCACTGAATATTGATCCGAAAGCGTGTTTAATTGGTCTCGAATGAGCTGGATGAGGAGGCTGATGCTTTGGATCTCTGATCTCTGTTGTGGTGTTGTCACTTGAAGCCAGGTATGACTAGCCTGAGCTGATCTTGTGGACAAAAGACGATTGTTCAGGAGATTTCGAACACTGTCCTTCAGGGCAGATAATGCTGTATTGGAACTACCAGACGTATTGCTTATGTGGTCGTGATTCGGTTGTCCCTGAATAGATTCCCCTAAGCTGCAGCTCGAAGTCGTGCAGTTGTGGGTGTGCGAGTGAAGTGTAGATGATTTGTTTTCATAAGATGTCTCGGACGTGTTTGGTGACAACTGGGAAGTCATAGAAGTTGTGGATATGGTGGGAATCTGTATTGGTGTTGACGTTGACAGAGTGTTAACATTGGGCGGGGAATGGGTATTTAACGACTGAAAACTTGGAACAGTGTTTTCATAATTATGTGTGCCTGTCTGTAGTGAAACGTTCTGCGCATCCACCAAGCCTCTGTCGTTAGTTAATGCGCCCGTGGGAGCCACGTTTACTATAGCTGATGGAGAGGTTAGTACCTTTGTTAGTTTGCTCTGAGCATCTGGAGACACTGCAAGTCCTGATGGTAATGATGTCCCAGTGTCACCTGTCTGTGTGAGTGAATGAGCCCCTGTTACATGGAAACCTGTTTTGTCTACAACCGGTGGACTTAACTTATTTGAAAGATATGTTTCTAAGAAAGTAGCATCTGCGCAAGGAGGAGTTTGACATCCGCTGATAGCGTGTGATGGGACTGTCACACGTCTGGGAACTTCATTTGCAGGTAGTGAATCTCTTTGGGATATTATCTGCTTAACCATGCTTTGGGCAACTTTAATTTTCTGCAATAAATTGTCAATGGATTCTTGGGTGGATAAGGGAAGTTTTGACTTTTGAATATTTTGTGTCCTTAAAGATTCTCTTCCAGTTGTGCTGGTAAAGCTTCCTGCTAACGTTCCAACTCCGTGTGTTTGACCTGCAAACGTGTTTGGAGCCAGCAGATTGTCTGAAAGAGCAACACCCAATTGATTATGAAATAGAGCGCTGGGGTTACTCGACTGTGGAGCAAGAAGCATATCCGCCTGCTGAGCAAGATCATTGTTTGGGCCCAGTTTTCCAGCCCCACTGTTGTGAATGTTCTGAGCTATATTCTGGACTGACTGCAATAGCACATCGTTCAAATGTTTCCCTGTTCCGCCGATTTGTCCAGCATTTGAAATTGCATCAGGGTGTAGCCATGGCGTGGGAGAAGATAAAGCCTTTGTTGTTGTGACAGAAGACCTCTTTACAACACTGCCTGCTTGTTTGTCTTGCGCTGTCGTTGTACTTGAAGATACTGGCACTGTGTTGGTAAGCGTATCTCGTCCTACAATGAATGGATTCTGGTGTGTCCTGAGATACTCTGAAAGCAATGCATCACTGATGCCCACGTTAATGCAATTTGCGGTCGTGCAGCCTGAGACTTTTGGAACATAATCGAAATGACGACTTTGAACATTTCCTGCATCATTTATAGACCGAGCACCTCCAAATGTTCCCAAAGCACTATTTCCTGTCGATTGTACTAAATCGTGGCCTCCAGAACTAGATAGTGCATTTGATGTTTGGCTTGCAGTCTGTTGAACCCCTTGGAGAAAATTCCCAAAATTTAATTCTTGTGAAACAATTTTATTGGGAACGGAGTTGGATGGGCTGTCAAGTATTATACCGGTACTGAATGTGTTACTAACCTGATTAAAGTCAGGTGCATTAGTTCGAATATAGTTCGGTGCATTTTGTCCTTCAGTAATCATAATGTTTGATTCACCTTGCACACTGTTACCTGCCGGTCCCAAATTAATATTGTTATTCTGAATCAAACTAGAATCAGGTCCTCCAGTTTGAACTGTTATTGCGCCATTTGCCTTGCTCTGAATCCAAGCAGCGTTACTATTTCCTTGAACATTTTGTGAAGATGACGTGTGTACGGCAGGGGGACTTTCAAATAGAGATGTTGTGTGTCCCGGATCAAGTGCAGTAAGATCTGCAGGTTTATTCATAACAGTACCTCCGGTATTTGAACTAGCAGCATTAGCATTTTCTGCAGTAGGTCCAGCCTCAGAAAGCGTGGAACCTGAAATATCAAACGTGCCAGCACTGGTTAATGGGCGGTTGACATCATGTGGATTTTGGTCAATCTGAGACACACCAACAATCTTCTTTGCTTCGTTATTGTGAACAGAACTTTCCATTATAGTACCTGCAGTGGTTTCCGATGCGATAGGAGCTGCATATGGTTGGGGCTTAAATATTGGTACTGCATGACCATTTGATGTAATGTCAGCTGATACATTGACATGTTCAGGCCCAGTAGATGAAGTCTCATTAGCCGGGGCTGGACCTTGCATCTGGATGTCCGTTATTGTACCTATGCTCGTTTGGCTATCGACAGCTTGGGAACCAACTTGCTCAGAGCTGAGTATAACATGTGTTTTTATATTCTTTGGATTTGTGTCGTAAGCAGCAATTCCACCTGTAACAGTTTTTGTTGAATCTTGAAGACTATCAAAGGTACCTACCTCACCAGCACTGTTCCCAGGATGGGTTCCGAAATTAGTGGAAGCATCTGTCAACCTTACCAAATTGTTGGTCGTCTCCAAACCAGTTGCAACATTAGTAATCGGTTCAGGGTTTACATTAGGAAGAGTATGAGGGTCAGTAGTTGTGCTGTTCAGAACTAACTGCGTTATTACTGGTATAACAATTGTATTACGTGGATCACTGTTATTGTTATACTCGCTACTTGTAGTCATTGTAAAGCTCCCCTTCCCTCTTGATTGCATAATGTTTGTAAAACCACCACCACCACCACCACCACCAGCATGACTTTGGAGGTTGTTAGTGTTTTGAACTGGGGAAACATTATTGACATTAGGGACACGTGGCTCAAGCAAACCAGGCTCTTGTAATTTAGGAGGGCCTCTTGTCTCGCCTACATTATGTGATGTAGGAATAGGATTTCGTTCTAAAACATTTAGACTTGCATGTGTAAGTTTTGCTGAAGTGCCGGATAAGACATGATCACGTGAATTTGATAAACCGATGGTAGAACCTTGTATGTTGTCTACTATTGCTGCTTTGTTGTATATTGCGATTGTTGGGGAATCAATGGAATTTTGCGCTGAACTTACTAGTGGGTCCATGGTGTTAGTGCTTTCTGTCGGTGATAGTTTCCTATTGATAAGATCAGTAGATACATTATTATTAATAGCATTTCCCTCTATATATCGTGTTTGGTATTGTGTTCCTCCAGAAACAATGCGGTTCGTCGTTAAGCCTTGTGGACCTCCCAAAGATGGTCCAATGACCCCAGATGCATTAGTTCGTATAGCCTTAGATGAAGTGTCTGTCATTGGAACAGTTGTTGCATTTCCTGGCTTAGATAAGCCTGTATTTTCAGGGAAGGTTGTTTGTGGTTCTCCTGCAGGTTTTGATGTAGCTGATACATTGACATGTTCAGGCCCAGTAGATGATGTCTCATTAGCCGCTGTTGCGTGCTGTGAAGTAGCACTAGCAGGGGAGATCACTGGAACAGTTACTGAAATATTAGAAGCATGCATAATTCCGTTATTGATTACTTGTTGGTTTTGTGAATCAGGAACATTCACTTTGTTAGGTAATGGCTTAGGTAGCACATTTGAAGGTTATGTTATTCTTTCAAGTCTGTCAAGTACGCCATCACCAAGAACACGGCTGGCATCAAGAGGATTGTAAGCATTAGTAGAGTGAGCTTTTTTTAAAATTATTTGCTACATAGTTAGTCACAACTTTACCTTGTCCAGTAGTTGATTCAGTTGAGCCTTTGTTCGGAGACGTTGATGTGTGCTGATGATCGTTTGCTGTTACGGTGGTGACATTGTCTACTTGCTGTCCCGGACTGTCAAGAGGAATATTTTGGACATCATGAACAGCGCTACTCATGCCCATAGTGTTAAGAGTCTTGGCAGAAGTTGCTGCCTCAGGTGTAGTACTTGCACCATGACTTTGTGTTCGCCCGTCGACAGGTACAGAGCTGGTAGAAGGATTAAGATTTGGAGCTCCAGGAAGTATGTCTGCAATATTTATTTGGGGCTGAAATCTCGTAGCACCTGGATCGATTCGATGACTTGGCTCGTGAATTCCTGTAGCTGCCTGCTGACGAAAACCCACAAAACCTAAGCTTTGTGGACGCTGACCTGCTCCGGAAAAGAGTGTACCACGAGTTCGTTGACCTAAAAAGCCTGTTTTCTGAGGTGAGCTGACTTTTGCTTGGCGAAAGGACAAAAACCCAACCGAATCAGTTGTACTTGGACATTGTGTAGTTGTGCCATGCCATGATCCAGCTTTAGTCACAAGACCTTGAGAACTGAACGCAGTAGTTTCGGTTGGAGTATTCACATGCGAACTTGGATCAAACGTTACTGCATAATGTGGCCTTTCTCCATACCTATCCATTGTGCCTACCGACGGAAGGCTTCCACTAGTTGTCATTTTGATATTTGAGCCTTCACTCTGAAGGTGGTTTGTTGCAGTTCCTGGGCTTTTTATAAAGACATTTTGTCCACCAGTTGACGGACTGTTGCCTTCCACAGTACTATGCAAGACTGTTGTCAGGCCAGACACGTCATTAACGTGTGTGCCTTGCAGATTCAGAAGAAGATCTGATGATATCGATGGTGTTTCTACTGGCCTATGTTCCTGTAGTCCTGTAGCTGCAACATTGTGATTCGTTGCCACGCTAGTTTGTGTGAGTTGGTTTGTCATTGTTGGGTCTACGTTTCCAGAATGACTCATCCCACCTGCTACATCTTGCGCAACGTGACCTCCACTAATAGAACCCACATTTCTGGCATCGTGAAATGTGCTTTGCATCCCTACAGTTGTGTCTAGAGGCAACTGCTTCCCAAGTAAAAACCTCACATTTGCAGGATCAACAGTCACATGCTGGTTTACTCCCGTGGTCGCGTCTGGATAAATTCTGTTCTCTCCTACTAAACCCATATTTGTCGTTTCTTGACTCGGAGATTGATATCGATCTAAAACGTGCTGGTTTCCAACTGTTTGGCCAACAATTCCAGTGTGACTCAATGCTGAGTTTGAATCTCTGTAGACTTGACCTCCACTGACAGAACCAACATTTGTTACATCATGACTTGTTGGCTGATGTACACTTGTTGAATCCAAGAGAGTTGGTCGAGCCAATTGCTCCACCGCTGGACTATGTATGTACGTTGTGTCTAAAGCAGTGGATGTAGCTCTGTTGGTTGTTTGAACAGACGGCTCAGACACAGTGTTAACTTGTGGATAATTGTGAATACCTGCGCTTGGTTGCATCATAGTTGGATCATGTTGCACATTTCCTCTGTATCCAATACTGCTTTGAGCACTAGAAGCAATTGCATCAGGACCAGCTACCATTCCTGTTGTAGAAAAGCCGTCTATAATATTATTATTTGCTGCTACGTTACTGTTCTGGCTCTGGCTGGTATGAACTTGCATAATGCCATTTGGGTGTGTGTTTTGGTTTGTGAACCCAGCTTGTGTATTGTACACGTTGTTGAAAACATCACTTTGAGGATTCACAGACGGATGTCCATTTAATACTGTAGTATCAGATCCTGGAACAGATGTGTTCGGCAAACTTGTGTGTGCGACTGTCTGCACAACTGAGTGTGATGCATCAACAGTATTAGCTCCGATACTGACACTATTTGCTTGATTTGATGAAATATTATGTTCAGCATCTAGTATGACATTAGACGGTAATGGTTCCTGTAAAGATGTCTTAATGATGTTCATTATTGCCGACAAGAATGGGTCCGAAGCAATGTCACTGGCGTTAATAGCATCCAGTGGAGAAGAAGTTGCACTTGCTGGTTTAGTTGCATCATACGACAAACTGTGTTGTCCACCAGAAGCTCCGACGTTCCCAGCCACTGCAGTAGGATTATCTAGAGGTATATTGTGCGAAACATGAGCATTTACTACTCCCACGTTAGCATTACCCGATGTTTGATGCTGACCTGGATCTGCACTAGTTCCTGTGCCGAGTTTGGTGTGACCTTGTAATTGAAGATCCGTTCCACTTGTTGTCGTTGACCCTTGCATGAGAAGCCGATTAGCAGATCCCGTTGAATGCTGATCAATTGAGGGAGGCGACTGTGTATCTACAGGCTGGACTGTCCCTTCAGGCTGGCTAACTGAAGTTGATAACAAAGCTCCTGTGCCTACCATTTTGGGTGTTCCCTGAGACTGAACGTGATTGCCGTGTACTGTACTTGCTTGAGCTACAGGCGCATGTTCCTGAGACATAACTGTGGCACCAATGATAGCATTGCTGTGAGGTGCACTAGGAAGTGTTTCTGGATGGGTATTTGAAGATCCACTTACTGTTGCAATCGAATCTGTGTGTCCTTGTGGATTGTATATTGGCAGCGTCTCACCACCAACGGAGACATGTTGACCTTGTAAAGTACTTTGTTGAACATTGGTACCAAATGCATCTCCAACTTGGCCAACATTTAAGCTCCCTCCTTGTGTACTTGGTTGATGATGCGGTGTGAACACTCCAGTGGACAGACCTTGATGTTTATTAGTTAGTGGATCTGGCAATCCTACAGATGGACCAGCATGATTTCCCTGCTGGTTGATTCCTGTACCTGTGTCTGGG
>JAUELE010249705.1:0-10920 GCA_031471655.1 Diodora aspera | reverse complement strand
TCACTAATTTCAAAAAATTCAAACATGTCCAAAAGTAATTATTTTTTTTCCTTCTAAATTTTAGAAGTTTTACCGTAATCTATAAGAACATAATTCTTGCTTGCTCTCCAGTTTAGACTAGACGATACATTTATCAAAATCACTTGATTTAACCTAATATAGAGCGGTACACAACACATGTTTAAACAATTGCTTAAAGCAATTCTTGTTTGCTTTTCAAAATAATTGTGTATTTGCAAATATGCAGGCCTGGCACTGCTCAAAGAGTCACATCCCCCCTCGCAAACCATTCTTGCACTTTGAATTATGGCTAAACCATTGCCTCTGTGATGTAAAACAATGATGACTCGACTCAACTATCTACAATATATAACTAATGACAGCTAAAATTGTGTAGTTTCCTTGACAAAAATTACTGAAAAACATGAAGTTCCAAAGAAGGCCACATAATTCGATATTGCATATAAGATTGTTATATGATGTTGTAATATTTGTGGACATGTATGACTCATCGTTACCAGGTCACCTGCAGCACACCTGTCTGTTGTGATTGTAATCAGTGCCAGGTAGTGTAAAGGTTGGTCTGTACGTCACTTCCCTCCACTACTGAATCAGACCGGAGTTGTTGTTCTTGACCTTGTGCCAATTAGACAAACACCAGGTGGAGCTGTTTTCATGGAGGGAGGAATGCTGCCTCTAGATAAAAATGTTGCTAAATACATCTGAATGATGGTCACATGTTCAGGAGCTCAGCAAAAGAATTATTTGTATATTGGTATTTTTTTCTAAGATTTAAGGAAAATGATCAAGGTTTGTAATGATTCAAAATGATTTGCTTAACAAGTTCCATAATGCATTTTTGTTTTTAAATTAAATAAAGAATGAATTTTAGTTGATTTGTAGGACTTTAAAACTATTGAAAATTTCACATTGAAAATCAAAGTAAATCAATATTGAAAAATTATATTGATGTATAAAAGTTAGTTTCAACTGCTAAATTTTTAATGATTGAATTATTCAAATATAATGTCGAAGCTTTAAGTATGAAATATATTTTGACAACTGGTACTAAATTTGTAATAATAATTGAATGGTTAAAATATAATGTGGAAATATAACGTTGTAAACTAAATTTATTTCATGAATTGTGTGTTGTGTTTGTAAGCTATTTGCTACTTTTGCTTATGCACTTATTTTAGTTTTAAGTTTTTCAAAGCAAATTGCAAACAAGATGATCATTTATATTAAGGAGCATTTTCTTATGCCTATAGTGTAAGAACTGTAAACATAACCTCTTTGCTCGGTTGGTGAAATATTTGACACTGCCAAGGTCAAACAATGAGAATGAAAGTCTGGTCTCCAATGTTGCTGTCAAAAGTTTTTAAAAGATTCTGCCAAGTTTTACAGTTTAAGTTGGGAATGCAGACGATCAGGTGTTATTCAATACCTTTAGAAATTCTCTGCTGAAAGTTGGTAAACGTAGCCAGCTGTTCTATTCATTAACCTGAAGATTCATCTTCATCTTCAGTTGGTTATTTTGTTAGCGTTATCCCGTTCAGTGTCTGCAATAAACTTCATCCCACTTGCAGTACTTGTTTAGCAGGAAACTGTTAAGATTGTATTAAAATCTATCTTGGAATGTTGGCAGTCTTCAGGTATAAACAATTTGGATTTGAAATTTAAAGAATTTGTAAGAAATAGATGAATTTTTAAGATTTATCAAAATTCATTAGCTACTTGAATTTTATTAGGTAAATTTCCAAGGTAATTTCAACCCTAGGATATTGTGATCTTTTCATATTTCTGATGTATCCATTTTATTTTTGATACAAACTTAATTCATTTTTTTGTGAACATTTCTTGAATGTCAGTACAGATATAAAGGCAACTCAGTGTAAAAGTGTACAAAAATAATCAATATTGCACCTGTGTAGAAAGTGGTCTTAAAATAGACTGTTCTGCTAGACATTCAGAATGGACGTGAAAAAAGATCCAGATTAAATTCCAAATGATCTAACTTAAAGGTCAGAGAAGAGATGGAATATCTGTTTGATTGTCTGTTACACAACAACAATAGCCCTTCTGGTTTGACGTTTTCCATGTGTTTGATATCATACCTGATCTTGGCAGAAGCCAAAGAGGGCGTTTCCATGAAGACGAGGAATTGGTTATATCAAACTACGTAACTGAAGGTTCTTTTCTTGGCACCACTTCCTTTGGTTCCCCCGCCCGCCTGCAATCTGTCTCGTGCTTATAGGTTAAATTCTTTCAAGGTTGTTTCCAGCTTATTTCTCAGTAGTGTTTAGTTGTACATAGACATTACTTCAGCGCCTCTCCTGGACTTCATTGAGAGTTGGAGGAAAATAGTATATTTTCAGTCCAACTCTCACAATTTGTGTATTGAATTGTGTTCAACTGCAGTGGAGTTACAGAAGAGTGATTGGCTTAATTCGGTCATCGCCTGATCTCTTAATTTCTTCAGATATCCTCTTTTCCGCAGTGGAGTTTCGTGGTGGACATTTTTAAACCTGGCTGTCATTTATACAGTGAGAGTTGGTTAAAGTGCCTCTTCTACTATGATACTGTCACAAAAACTATTTTTCGAAATTTTGTGACATTCTTCATTGTGGAATTAAGTGGATGTTTCTATGGAGGGAATCCCATTTTTGCTGGATGCTAATTAGAGTTATCTCCCTTTGGTTTTGAAAGTGTGTTTTGCCTAATTTCTTTATTTTTGCCGTGGCAGAGTGAAAATATTTTGCAATCATGAGTCTTATGTTCTTGCTTCCGAATCATAAATGTCCATCCAGAGATTGTCCATTTCATGCTACCGACTTATCGGACAAGAAAAAGAAATTTGAAAGTCCAGCAACCGAGGACCTTTCTTTGGTTGGGTCATCAGCAGGTGTTGTGGATGGCGGGAAATTAATGAAAGGTCCCAAACTGAAACTGCGACAGTCATGGAAAGCAGCAGATCGAGAGGAGGAGGAGGAGATACAGGAGAGTGCCTCGGAGAGTGCCGCGGAGGATAATGTAACAGAGGTGTCTGTTGATACTGGTAATGAATCTACGAGTGAGTGTGATGCGAGGGCTACGTTTGAGGGTGCAGTGAGTGAAAAGGCGGATGTTCATTCTGATGTACAAACAGAATTCCATGCAGACACGGGTATTGATTCTCTGGCAAGTGATGACGTCCATTTAGATGATGTTCACGAAGAGAGTGAGAGTATGGTTATGAAGCTCGAATGTATTGAGGAATTAGAAGTTCCAAATATTGAACAAAATGTGGAAGAATTTGACGTAGACGACATTAAAGAAGAAATTGTGTTTGCCAGTGAGCCAGAAGCATCATTGATTACCACTGCTGCCGAGGTTGAAATGGTTCTTCAGGCTGAAGAGCAGATTGAAGAACAGTCTCCAGAAGTGTGTGTAAATCATGAAATAAAGGAAGTAATAAAAATGGAGAAACTTGTGACTGAAACACAACAAACCTTCACCGTTGGTGCCACAGAGGAACACGTACAAACTGAAACACTAATACAAACAAATGTTTCACTCGAAAGGTTTGTAGTACATCTTGGACAAGTTTCAAATATCAGTCTGGTAATAATAATATTTTTCACATAGTACCAAATTCGCTTCGAAACATCATTCCACAAGCATTTTCAAATTATTGCTTTGCCTACGAAATCACAACACCATGTATTTTCTCACAGATATTGTCTGTGTCTTAGTGAAGGTACAGCATGTGGCTTAACGACTATAATGACCTGCTGGGTCTTTTTTCCTGGTTAAACATCTGGCACAGAAGGTATTAACTGTCAAAGTTTAATCATACATGAACCAGATATACCTGGGACCAGCCTTTTAAATGTGAGAATTACAAATTCTGTCTGTCGCAATTTGTATCACTGAATATTTCACTGCCATATTGGCCTTGGGAGCTGTGACAATTACCTATCAGGGGGGTACTGAATGTTGACTACGGTATGTAGAAAACTCAGTTGCTGAACTTTGTTTTTAGCGAAGTCTCGGTGGCTGAGTGGTCTACATCGCTGATCCTTAGTGCTGGCGATGGGTGCCTGACCCTGAGGGCACGGGTTCAAGTCCTGGATGGGACTCAACCACAACAGTAGCAGAATAGCTACTTTTCAAAGAAATGCAATCCCATATAAAACAAATAATGTTTAAACAAACAAATTATGCGTCTTGTTTCCTGATTAAACATCTGGCACTGAAGGTATTAACTGTCAAAGTTTAATAATACATAAACCAGATATATCTGGGACCAGCCTTTTAAATCTGAAAATTATAAATTCCATCTGCCTCAACTTCTAGCCGCACTTCTGCTATTGTTGTGTAAACATTAAGTGTCATTCTGTGAAAATATTTTCTGACGCAAACTTTGTCTATAAATATCTGATTTTCCTGTAAAACAAGCTCGAGAGTAAATATGTTCCGGAGGGCATGTTACAATTCTGAGATAAAATTTCAGAGTAAGGAGATAACAGGTTGTTAGTTGCCATGGAAACGAGGAATATGGCTAAAGAATTCCACTAAAGATCTGCGATAAAAAGTGAGGTTATGTTGGTCTATCAGTCAAGTTCTGAATGGTGAAGAATTGGAAAGCTTCCAAGATACACACTCCCTACTGCGATGATATCAGAGCGATTCCACCTCTATTAAAATACCATCAAAACATTCCGATAGCTGTTAGAGGTTTGTTTAGAAACATGCTCTTTGAAAAAGCACTTGTACTGCCCACGTTTGTCTGCCATATGTTCGTGTGATGTTACTGTGCGGTTTTCACACTTCGGTTTGCAGTGACGCTGATCTTGTGCTGAAAATAGTTGTCTCCAAGTCCATGTGTTCTTTCTGTTCATCAGGATATTCCATCTGAGGTTGATTAACTTGAGAACATCAATACACTTTGATTTGTCGATTATTTTGCAACATCAAATATGCCTTTAAATGCCCAATTTTTCATCCTTGTTTCCAATTTATATTTTTAATTTTACAAATTAGGTCTAAAAATGTTCTGATTACCCAACCAAGCCCTGAATTATGGCACAAACCCTGTTATATTTTGGCAGCATTTAGAAATATTTCGGGACTTTATCCCTGCAGTTCATATTTTATTTAAAAAACATTTTTTAATTGACCAATCTACCCTAAGTTTTAAAGATGATCCTGGAACCCTGTCATTTTATTTTTGGGCCTTCTTGGGTACCTCTCTTTCAGCTTTGTATTCGAACGCCGACACTGACATTATGCGAGTGACATTGTGGAGGTAGGTCTGAATTAGTTCCAAATCACTCAATCTTGTTTCCTGTTGTAGGTTGAAAGATGGAGAGGAAATTGCTCTGACTCCACGACACAAAGCGACATACAAAGATGGCGTGGCCACGCTTGATATCAAAGAGCTGGAACCAGAAGACCGCGGCGTCTACACCTGCCATGCCACCAACAGCTTCGGTGATACAGAAACAAGCGCTAACCTCAAAATTGAAGGTTTGTTTTACATGCTATTTCCTATTGTTGTTGTTTATTTATTGAAACAGTGCAGTGGGTAGCCTGTCAGACCAGTATTGTGTTTGTTTTACATGCTATTTCCTACTGTTGTTGTTTATTTATTGAAACAATGCAGTGGGTAGCCTGTCAGACCAGTATTGTGTCAGGCTTTACATGCTATTTCCTACTGTTGTTGTTTATTGAAACAGTGCAGTGGGTAGCCTGTCAGACCACTATTGTGTCAGGCTTTACAGTTGTGGGTTCAGTTCCCATCTGGGTACCTCTCTTTCAGCCCTGAGGTAGAACATGGACACTGCCTGATATAGGGGACATGATGATCATATGGCTGAAAGATTGCCAAAGCTATGTTAAATCAGAAATCACTTACTTGCATGATATCTATTAAAAATTATTCAAAATAGATTCATTTGTATTTTATTTCACAACATTTATGCAAGTTGTTTTGAAAAATGTTGTGTTTACGTTGAGTTTTTTTGTGAAATTTATTATTAAATATTGAGAAATATGGTAAAACCTAAATTAAAATTAAAGCTACTATAGACCAGCCAACTATAGACTTGCCTTGTAAGAAAGCAATACAATTTGAAGATGTAGAGAAGAAACTGGAATTTTTTCCTGGTTTGTACTCTTCGGCGAATATTTCAAGCAAATTGTCGTTGAACCCAAGTTGGTTATGATTTATTTTCATACTTTTATTATATTTTTATGACCTCATCTTGCAGAAGTCTATCACAGGAGGAAGAAGAGGGCAGAAGACACAGCAGTCAAAGTCACGTAAGTCAACAGTTTGTGTAGCGAGTATCTTCTTACTTCCTCTACCTAGGGTAGGGGATAGCTTGTTGGTGGAGCAGTCTGCCAGTCTTGACAGTTATGGGTTTGAATCCCACCCGGGTACCTCTCTGTCGACGTGGACATTTATCCATGACACTGTGGGGATATGGCTGAAAGATTACTGAAAGTCATGTAAAATCCAAAATCGCGCCCTTACTTCTTTGTTGGGATGAAGGGTAAAGCAGTAGTTAAGTGACATCCCAGCACTTCAGTGGCCGTTATGGTTATAGGTTCAAATCCAGCCCTGGTTGGACAGAGAGCTCCAGTTGATCTTGGAGCTCTTCCTGTTCTTCATCCCCATGATTTATATATTGCTGAAATATAACTGAATGCAATGTATGCCAGATAGCACAGTGTCTAGTGTGTTAGCCCTGTAATCTATCAGTTTGGGCGGTTAAGGGTTCAAATCCTATTGGGTACCTCTCTTTCAGTCTGGAGGTTAACATCTGACACCGACATGATGTAGGTGACACCATGGTGATATAGCTGAAAAGATTGTGAATGCCATATACAATCCAAAATCACTCACTCATGTCTGAATCTGGATCACTTGCTCATCCTGATTCGGCATCGTTGTTGTCTGTTCCAGGCTGCCCACACAAGAAGCGGACACAAAGAAAGTGGATGCCGACATTCCTCCAGAGTTTACTCTTCCTCTCATCAGCCAGCTGGCGCCAGTAGGGGACACCGTGGAAATTTCCGTCACAGGTAACTCTTCAGATTGATACACTCATCACAATTCTATCATCTGGTGTAGATTCTGCATGTAGTGGTTTCTGTAGTTCTGCACATACCAATCACAGCTACTTGTCCCTTTCTGTGACCAGGCAAAGAACTTGTATGCCTCTCGTCACCATTTTGATAAGACCCACCTCAGTCCAGCGCAAATCCATCCAAGTTTCAGAACACTAACTCACTTTGTGTGCATCTGTGGATGGATGGATTGTTATCTCTCTCTGTGTCTATCATTCAGTTATGAAATGTTTTTAAAGTGTTGTCTGCTGTTTCAGTGCGAAGCAAGGGTGAACCGAAAGTCGAGTTCTATCACGGCGATGACAAAGTTTCAGCCGAGGGACGCTTCAGACTTGACCAAGATGAGGATGTGTATTGTCTGACCATCAACAACCTTCAGCCTGAAGATGCTGGAGAATGGCGCTGCCAAGCATCCAATAAATTTGGCAAAACATGGTGCTCCTGTGACATCAGAGTCCTTGGTATGTATGCAGGAAACATGGCTGCATCAAGTTTACTTACATGACAGGTAGGTGGGGGGGGGGGGGGGGGGGGTGCAGGATGGTGCAGTGGGTAGCTGATCAGCCCAGCAATCTGCCATCCGTGAGGGTTGTGGTTCAAGTCCCGCCTGGGCACCTCTGTTTCAGCCCTGGAGATACAGGAGCCCTGGCACCAAAATGATTTTGGTGAAACCGTGGTGTGGTTGAAAGATTGCCAAAAAAACCCACATAAAGCCCTAAATCACTCACTCACATTGTTGGTTGCCTCAGCAGTTCAGTGTATCATGAAGACTAAACGTCATTAAATTCAATATAATTCAGCTTTTGAGGAGCTTCTGGGGAGTGAGTTAGTGTCACATAGAAAGAAATGAACCCCAGTAACTCTGTGCTTGTCGTATCATGTAATGAAAATGAGGATTCCTTGCTCTCACTTTTCATTCCATCAAAAGGGAAATCAAAAGCTTCAAATACGAAACAAATCTAAAATATGACAAAAATATTAAAATATGGTAACTGATACAACACACAGCCTACTTTTATGCACCTCACGTTGTGTTATTGTTGAAATATTGGCCTCATAAAACATCAATTCATGTTTTGTTTATGTCCAACAGAGTCCATCCCTGAAGGATCAGCCAAACCATTCTTCCTTCAAGAGCTAGAACCAATGACCATCACTGAGGGCAGCAAAGTCCAGCTTCAGGTCAAGGTCAAGGGAAAACCAGAGCCCAACATTGAGTGGTACGTACACTTATTTTTGAAAAACAAAATACAGCAGTTATATTTACGCAGTTGTCAAAGTTCAATTGGATTTACTCTTTGTGAAGTATATTCTCCATTAGAATCCTGTAAATGTAATTTTAACTTCTATCAATGCAACATAAGACCTGCTCGGATCAACTTATTCAAAAGGCATGCTCATTCAACTCAGTTCATCCAACTCATCTGGCTTCCATGGAGTTACATGATGCCTTTCGGAAAGAATTGGGTGCCAGTAGCATCATGCTTCTCATACAAGGAAACAAAATGTGAATCAGTTGGCTTCCGTTTCACTTTGTATAAAACTCTGTCTGAAGAGTGAGTCCTGGTCAGCACTTTGTAAGAATGTTCATGTTTTTACACATTCTTTCATTCATGGTTGACAATATAATTTGTTTGGGTCATGATATGACTGAAATATTGCCAAATTTTAGTGCCATACTTATTCACTCACATCCTGGTTATCCCATTGCAGTGTGATTGAAAGATTGTCCCTGAAAAGTCAATCATTATATAATATAACAAAAGGAAGTTATTCAGCACAGAATATAAGGATGCTTCTGATTGGTCACTTAATTTGAGCTTGTTACTGACAGGTACAAAGACCGTCAGCGCCTCGAGGCAAGTCGTCACTACAAGATCCTGAAAGAGGATGAAGGCTTGTATATCCTGGAAATAGATGGCGCCACTGAAGACGATTCTGGATCATACATGTGCCGTGCCGTCAATGAGGCCGGCTCCACTTCAACAGAGGCCAGAATCAGAGTTCAAAGTAAGCTGTCTTAAGATATCAGATTTTACGTCATTGAAGTGTTAAAGTTGTAATAAAATGGTTGATTGTATTGTGCACCAATATAAAGCAAATTGATTTAGCTTTGAACAATTTTCAGTTTGCCTACTAGATTGGGGGGGGGGGGGAGGTGAAAGGTTGGCACATGTCGGCTCATCTACCTATAGAAAATGGATTGTTGATGTTGATCTGAAAGATCCATGTCTGATAAGTTCATATAACTAAATTAAATAAATAAAGATTGTTGCTGTGAACCTTTTTAGAGTAAAATATTTGTTGAGTCATTTCAGAACTGTGTGTTCCAATTTTCAGAAGTACCTGAGGTTGAAATCACCCGAGAGGAAATGGCACCAGCTGCTGCTGCACCTACCAAACAGTACCGCTTCCAAATGGCTCCAGACTTCACGGTCAAACTTCGTAACAAATCTGTGTCGGAGAACAGTCATGTGCGTCTCACCTGCTCCGTGACTGGAATACCTGAGCCAACGAGCAAGTGGTACAAGGACGGTCAAGACATCACTGAAAAGAGAGGATATGCTATAATGGTGAGTTGAGATAGACAGTTGTTGAGTGATGATTGGTCATGTAGTTAGAAGATGATATATGGTGAGACAGGGTATGCAGTAACTGTGAGTGGTGATAGATGAAGACATTGGGTAAGAAAAAAGAAGTTTTGGTGAGTGGTGATGTCCATGATATTGGATGATGACAGAAAGTCATTGTGCGCTGTGACGAGTGGTGAATTCTCATATGTTGGGTAGTGATAGATAAATTATAGGAAATTGATTTGTGATGTGCAGTCTTGGTGAGTGGTGAAGTCTTCATTGTTGGTTGGTTTAAGAAGCTATACCGGTAGTGAAGGGGGCTACTTTTTGCCATGGTGTTAGTTGGTGATAGTTAGTTGGGTTGAACTGTGGTTTGAACTATCCTGATGACAAATCAGGTAATTTGATTCTATTATTTATGTTTCCCATGAGAGAGGGGGGGACACATAATATGCAGAGTATTTTCGTCACAATAGCAGAGGAATGAACTTAGATCAGTAAGGAGTACATTCTTTTTTTTTTCATACAAAACTTCATTATTTGTATTTTTCCTGTGCTTCCAGAACAATTATGGTTTGTTGTCGCTGGAGATTCTGAGGACGGAAGTGGCCGACAGCGGATGCTACACATGTGAAGCCAGTAACTGTGAAGGAACCATCAACTGCAGCGCCAGTCTGGATGTGCAGAGTCAGTATAGTCATGTGTTTAAAACATTGATACACACTGCAGTTACGTGGGTAATGGAGGTGGGAGAAAGTATAGTCCCTGCCTCATGTGTTTAAAACTTGGGCAACCTGCTGACATGCTCTGGATCAATCATTACTTTTGGCATGATACAAGATCTGATCCCTAATTTTTTCCACCAGTGTTTTTTGACAATCGCAAACTACAAGTGTGTTAATTTTTCTTCATGAACAGTAACGGTATGCAATATATGTCTCAAAGTGTATGATGAAAAATATATTCTACCATAACTTTCTGGTTTGCCGGGTCCTGATTGTCAATTTAGAGGTGATCAAATACTCAAAAGACGCCGCTGAGTAACAATGGGTTTGTTTACAAGTGTACGAATACAGTGAAGGTGCGAACCCGAACGATTCTTCTTCGACAGCAAATGCCAGTATTCGGCAATTTTGCAATTAATAATTGTAAAGTGTCAGCATGCACATCTGACACTATTCACAGTATTTACGCTTCTTTCGCTATCACAAATTCGTTGTCATGTCTTCAA
>JAUELE010249694.1:0-10921 GCA_031471655.1 Diodora aspera | reverse complement strand
GACCGAACTTTTATGCCGGTTTTGACAGAATGCCGGACTACTCAGATGCCGGTTTGTGCAGAGTACACTGTATCTTCCAGTATAACTTTCTATCACTATGAATTTATGTTTCAACATCTATGTAAAATCACCGAATATATGACAGAAGATGAAAATGTTGTCATCAAAATCCACTGAAGTACATGTGCGATGATTATTAACATAACACTGATGTTAAAAGAATAGTTGCAAATAAATGACCATTATTCTTATAAATCCTAAGTAGATCATAGACATCTCATAGAGTAATACAAACTGATTTTGAACATCGTCATATCAGTTGTACATGTTAGAAAATCGATCATTTTGTTTTCAACCAGTTAAGTTTGTCTACAAACTGTAAAGTTTACCACACCAAGACAGTGGAAATGCTATAAGAATCATGTTACCTGTACAATGGCTGGGGAAGGTATCTTGTAGAAGAGAAGTGGACAGAGAAGACCGTAGCACTGGACAACAGCCTGGAGAGCTAAGTTAGCTTCATTCAGCCACCCAGCCAACTCAATACCCACCAGAAGCTTCTCACACTCTCGAAGTCGACTGATCTAAAATTTAAAACAATGTTTTTGAGCATTAATATTCCACCACCATCAACAAACTATCAAATCAAGAGTATAGGCCTAATGATGAGTGACTCTGGGACAGCAATATTCACTGTATAAAGCTGGGTGAGTTGGTGAAAGGCACAGATATATTTATTTATTTATTTATCAAAACTTACCAAGGTAAATAGTGTCTGCTGGCAGTAACTTTGATTGACCAAATAAATGAAGTACAAGTTTTTCATCAGGGTCCTGTTCCACAAAGCAATCTTAGTGCTAAGTTGATTGTAAACTCTTAAGATCAACTTTTTAACCCAAGTTTTAACTATCATTCCAGTTAATAAAGCAACTTCAAGCTATACGACATGTGGTTTGTTGCCGCCGAGCAGCGCCAGAACCCATTTTCAGCTGGCCCGACTGGGACAAGTGGAGTTAAGTACCTTGTCCAAGGGTACAACACGGCACGCTGTTAGCTAGAATCGAACCCGCGAGCTAACCATCGTCGGATCACGAGTCCAACCCCTGTTGCTCATGACCACTGCGCCTCACGAGAAGAAACATGGTCGAGAAGAAATGTTCTCACTGAACAAATGACCTGTCACAAAACCAAGTTCCTCTCTCTTAGATGTACTGTTACAGCAAGAAAAGAAAAGTATATGATTAAACACACTCTGAATTGTATTAATGTTTCTTTCTGTCACATATTTGGGCAAGTGAAGCATCTAATTTAGAGTTTTACCTGTCCAGTATAGACTGGCCCCTTGTCACAGAGCATATCACAGAAGAGCTGACCGTCCCTGACACTGATATCAACACTGATGAACATGGCGGTGAGAAACTGGCGGAGGAGGACAGGTGAGGATATACACACGGCCTTCTGGTTCAGTCTGAAACATTGAAATACTATAATCAGGGAACTAAATCTGTACCAGCACCTTGAAGAAAACTTGTAATAGTAAACCTTGGTTCTGAAAATCTATACAAGACAAGACCTAGGAATACAAACATGTGTTTTTATGACTGCAGTGCAGTTTGTTTTGTACATATTTCCTACCTCAGGAGTGTGAGTTTGAAGTCCCTGTTGACAGATGTGACGTAGGTGGGGCTCTCCGATGGAGGTTTCTCTGCCAGGAAGTGATCCCACAGTACATCACATGATTGCCTTGAGATAACATATGATCCAACTTGGTAAGCAATCTAGAAAAGATAATCAAGAGAAATCAGTGACATTGAAGAAAATAAACCAGTAGGCCTACACTTATATATTGTAAAAACATTTGTGATCAATGCTGAGGCCCTTAAAAAATATGGTAACTGTAGTATGTAAGAAATCTTGGTGATGCCCTGAGAATGACACATACCTGTGACAGGAATGCCCATGTCATGAGCACCGGCAGGGGGTGTGATGCCAAGATAGGTTTGCTTGTCTCTCCAACACTTGATCCAATCAGTTTACCATCAAACGTGTAGGCTCCCACAGCAAACACATACCTGTCATTGGGTGTCAGGCCTGTAGCCTTCAGCTCGCAATGAAATGAGGGAACCTGAAACATGATGAGAGTTGTGTAACTTTTCAACCATCAAGACTATCAAAAAGAATCCACAGCATGAATTACAGCAATCTTTGAAGACTCATTCTACAAGCATGTCCACCAAGACTAGTATTCTGAGAAATTGCATCAAAAATTGTGTGAGTCACTTATAAGCCACACATCAACAATTACAAGGCGGAAGCATTTGTAATCCTATAACTCTAAGCTTCACTGACACAAAGCTTGAATACCTGAGTTCAAACCTGGACTCTCAAAGTCAGGAACACAACAGCTGGACAATCTAGGCTACTGTAATTCTGAATACCCTTGTCAGGTATCATTTCGCAGGAAAATTAATAATAATTGAAAACAGTTTCTGAGATGTACCAATAAAAGATGTTTCAGTAACAGGATACTGACTAAAATGACACAAAATCCTGACTGACCTCTTCTCCAGTTCCAGGTAGGTAGTAGTCATTGATTCTGACCTTCACATTGGCCCCACTTGCCGAGCGACCAAACAATCTGTACCATGCAACCTGCAAACAATTCAAAAGTTTTCTCACTGTTGTTTTTGTAATAATTGCATGTCTTACATTTGTACTGCAAAAAGAAATTCTCACTTTTGTAACTATGAACCATTTGAAGTAGGAAACACAACCATTTTCTTGATACATTGCAATTTGTTTGATACAAACAAAATTACGGATTTTTAAAAATAATAATGAACACAAACATCTGGACATACATTTATTTTTATTGTGGGAGTTATTCATTGACAAAACATTATCAACATGTGTATTCTGCGTTACAAAATTAGTGTGATGGAAGAAGTTTGGTACACTGTTATCATTATAAGCTGTTATAAGCTCTCAGGCCTTCAAGGGATCGAACTCCCTGCCTCGCACTGAGACGCTGACGTCATCAAGATGTCATATGACATCACAATGTCAGTGATGTCACCTTGGGTAAGTGGCTTCGCTCGTAACTGCCTCAGTTCACCCAGCTGTAAATTGGGTACCTGGTCGGAAGTGATGGCAATGTGAAGGTCAACTTCTAGCGCCTAAATGGCAGCTTGGGTTGTATACTCCCCAGGGAGTTGAAGAGTGTTGTGGATGGTACACAGTTCCAATGACCAGGGTAATTATTGTGGCGCTTAGAGCATGCACTCAGTGTATGATACTAGCGCGTTATAAATACACATTATTATTATTATTATTATCATTGCTTCAGGGCACATGAATCAGGAATGCAGATTACAATACCTTTTCTCCACTCTCTGGTTCAAATGGAGCTGGTTTGAAGACCATGGTTGTGTCTGTGCGACACAGCAGTATGGGAGAGGGAGGGGTTTTTGACTTCTTAGGGGACATTTCTGAGAGAGCTTTGTTCTCTAGGTACAGGCGTTTCTCCTCACTTTGAGCTTTTTGGATCAGGAAGACTGATTCCTGAAACAGAATAGCAAAACATTTACCACACTGATGCATATAAAATGGACACTACTGAGAACTGAAATGTTTGCATCTTTTACCTTCTTTGAGATTATGTCAGTGAAGATTGAGCACAATAATATAACCAATGTGATCCACTGTCTTACCTCAAAGAGTTTCTTGACCTGTTGTGATGGTTTCCCTTCCTGACTTGTCATGTAAGCTCTCTGCATGTACAGCAGAGCCTTGGACAGGTGGTTTTTGTTACAGCTACCAGACAGTTCCTCAAAACTCTCAGCATACGAGTCTGTCACGCTTCTACCACTTTCCTGTCAACACATAACATCATAAACATTTCTAACAGAAAGGAGATGAAAATGTTCATGATTTCATTATATTAAATTTACTAGTGTGTCTGCATGATGAAAGTAAATGAGACAGTTCATGAGTTGAAGACGAGTTCATGACAGGTTTCAGAAGTGAGTGAACAAGTAACAACGAAGGCTAGCCATCTAGTCACTCGACATCATTACATATAGCTGTCAGTTTTCAAAACAATAATATCAGATCTGTATCAGACACATACAGATAAAGAAATATTTGAAATTAAAATTATTAATTACAAATTCCATCTTTGGAGAGGTTTTTCTCTTATATGACTTGTTATCCTTGAGTGTAGGATCTGAAAACATAGAAGAAAAAAGGAATTAGAAACCCTTCAATAACTAAATCTGCAGCAAAATATATAACAGAAACAATCGCCTTTCAATCTTTGACTCATAACATTTTGTGTGAAGTACTGAGATACAACTTTCTTGAATTACCTGTCCAAATAGAAACAATCCCTGTATTCTAAATATTAATGTGAGTTAGAAAAGATTGTAACTCGATCATTAGTTCTTGGTCATTGTTAAGTCACTGGTTCTGTAAAACCAGACTCTTCTCCCTTAATATTTACATATTGATATGCAGACAAAGACATCATAACATTGTTTCTCTTAAAATAGTTGTATTTTCACATTAAAGTTGTAAATATTAAAGCCTCAATACAAACGGGGGACTTACCTTGTCTCAGGTTTGCCAGTTTGAGACAGACTCTATGGTACATGAGTATAAGCTCCATGTGAAGATCTTTCACTGTGTTCCATACTGCTGTCGCACTCCCTCGATGACTTGGGGGTATGATGTCTTCTATATTAACAGGGCCTCCCTCTGCATTGTCTGCTTGGGCTTTGCCCAAGTTCAGGGTAAACACATCTGGATTCAGTTCCTGGATAAAACACAATCAAATGCATTCCAATTTCCTTTGTTTTTGCATGTCACCCAATATTATGACCGAAATCATATATTCACTATTATGTCAAATGCCAAATTAAACACCTCTGACATTCCCCTTACATCTCTCCCTACATATAGAACTACATCCATCCTTGATATCCACTGAAATTACTTCATGAAATATTTTATTTTTGAATCTTTTTTTTGTGTATGTTCCTTCAAAGACTGGCTCCTGCAGCCTGTTAATTATTGTCAAATTGACTTGCTTCTATCTGATGGTTTTGATTATTTCTGACTGAGGGTTCTATAAAATTGTCATAGGACTATGTTCATTCAGCTGTCCTCTCAATCCAGTACACACTCCTCCTACTGCCAATTTCATCTTCCTTCATTCCAAACCCTAAGAACTGAGTTTACATAACTATCCAATACTCAGGAAATCTAAATGCTCATAATCATCTGCAACATTTGGCTTTATCTACACAGTTATCATCTTGTGTTTACTGTTTACATCTCTGAGCTGTTTGAACCTGCCTGTGTACAAGTCAGTGACAGATTCCAGGAGAGGGGTTCAAGCGCACGCTCCAACATCCGATGAGGCCGAGGGAATGTATTTTAAACATTTTCTGGGGCACCCCCATCCCCCCTCATCACCCCCACCCCCAAATCCGGGTCTGGCCTTTGCAGCCCTCTCAGAACCAGGCTTTGCCAACCCCGTTTCATGAAAGCCTGGATCTACCCCTGCAAGTCAATTGTCTACCATCAGCTTCTGATCAAACTTTCCAAATAACTGGATACTAGATACATATTAGTAGGCTCCTTAATCAGTTTGCTAATAAAAGCCAGCTATTAAGCATCTCTCTCATAGTATCCACTAGCTCTATATTCTTACAACAAAACTAGAAGCTCAAAGTTGAATGAGAACAAACTAAATCAAACAGAATTAAATTCAATGTGCTTCATACATGTGGGTGAGTAACAAATTAAAACATAAACATGAATTATTCTGTTATAGATCTGCCAAGAACAATACGTTTTGCTGAATCTCAGTCACTTCTTGCAGCATGTTCAGGATGCCATGCATGTTGTATGCTCACACAATTGTTTTTGTCTAACTGACCAATGGGATCATGAGGCCTGGCATATGCATATGCCCTCCTGAACAGGGCCCACTTCCACATAGCAATTTTAGCGCTAAGTTGATCATAAGTCCTTAAGATCAGGATTTCACCATATCTTTTCAATTATAAAATCTTGATCTTAAGGACTTACGATCAACTTAGTGCTAAAATCGCTTTGTGGAAGTGGGCCCAGGGCCCTGTTTCACAAAGCAATCTTAGTTAAGATCAATCTTAGCAACTTGGTTAATTTTGCAACCAACATCGCAAACATTTGCATATATTTCTCAAAACAATCTGGGAGTGATTTTAAGACTTGTAGTACAACTTCAAGTTGTATTGTCAACTGAAATGATGGTTAAAACTAGGTTTAAAAAGTTGATCTTAAGAGTTTACGATCAACGTAGCATTAAGATCGCTTTGTGAAACAGGGCCCAGGTCTCTTGTATCCAGTCAGTAATAACGTGCTGGTGGGAGTAAGTAACAACTGAACATGAAACAATGTCTGGTTAGTTATGTGTGTAGGGTTTAAGAACAGCATTTGATGATCATACACCTGTTTACACTTGTCAGCTACCTATATTCAGTAGTGATATAACTCTAACTTAAACCCATTTATGACTCTGTAAGCTAAGCCTTCACTGCTCTACATAACATAAGTTGAATGTAAGTAGACCTCTGAACTAAAAAACCAACAGCACTATCCCACGCCCTCTCAGATGAACAGCCGCATTCATACTTTGTTAAAATTCTCTTGGATATTGTTATTGCCTGGTACAAAAAGTGTTAAATAGATATCAAAACATTGACCTAAGAGGTAGCTAGGTTTAGTTTAGTTTCTGAGCAGTCTAGCAATAAAAGCATTAACACAGTTTGCCTTTGCAGTCAGCTACATCACCATGGTCTCTGGACTCCACCAATAAGCCACATGAAAACAAATCAACCAGCATGGTCATAGTCAGGAGTCCGAACCACAGCCACCAAGGCTGATGACATGCAGGACGGACTCAAATGTCAGGATGAACAATAGTATTTCCCATATAAATTTAACAAAAAGTATTGGAAAAAAGCAGCCCCTATTTCAAAACTAGCTAATCACTTCTGTAAACTGTCAAAAGAATGTGACAATAACTTGTCAATGCAATAACCACAGCAAATGCTAACGGAAGTACAAAGCACTGCTTTACCCTTAGTTAACTTACCACAGGCTCCATAGCATTCAAAACATCCTGGAAACACAACATTCTGCAGTCATATCTAGAATACTTGTCAAAACATTAAAGCCGAAACGGTAGCATCTATATGGCAGATTAACATTTTTAAGCTTCTAAGAATACAAGCAATTGGGAAGAAATAATTAAATATCTGTTATCTGCCAATTTATACCAATTTAATGTGAAGCAAATAAAGGCAGGGTAGAATCAAACAGAAAAGGACCAGGGAAGTCAAACCAATAGATTATACACACCTTGACAAAGCTGACATCAGCAATATTCTTCCCATCATTGAGGGCTACAGCTTGCCTGGCAAAGGACACATTCTGTAGACCGAGTTCTAGAATCTCTCGGGCCTGGAGAAGCTGCCCTCTGGCTGTGATGTTGCCGGTGGATGAAAACATGGATGCCCGACTCAGATACTGCTGGTTGGTGTCCTGGGTTATGGTGTTGAAATCAGTCAGTGTTGTTTTGGAGTCCTTGAGAAGAGAACGCTGGTCTGCAGAGATATAGATACAAATAGCAAATTAAAACATTCTCATCTATTATGAAGAGTGATCAGATGGTCAACATCTCTAACTGGAATGTCAGATTACGCGGTCACAACCATGCCATGTCATTTGTTACCGTAAATAAAAACTTCGACAAAATAATTTGTTCATAATTTTCAATACATTTATTACTTTTCTCCTTTTTTCCACAGGTTCAACAAAAATAAAGGTCATGCACAGGTTTCAATATATTTATTACTTTTCCCTGGGTTTTTTTTCCCCATGAACAAGACATCACTTAATTTTATCATATCTGGAGCAAACTAATCAAGTTTTCAGCAGTGTAAGATGTTGAAAAGCTTAGTCTTTTTAATGTGATTGTTTGCACAGAACTGAATAATAAACATACAAATTTAATGATGTTTGGCCAATGTTATTACACAACAACTCAAATAGATAATAATCATCTCAAAATATGTAACAAAAATGTAATTTCATGCTGCAAATGTATACACGTTAGTTTGACTATGAAACTATTACTTGTAGACCTTTGTTGACCATACTCAGACACATAGTTCTGCCATCACCATGTGCAAACAAACCATAGCTACAACTGTGACAATAACTTTCATCACACCAGACACACTAAAGACATTACATAAATCTAACATCTGAATTTTACTAAAATATTTTCACTTACTATACTTAAAATCTTGTTTAAAACATTTTTGCATCAATTGAATTTTCTAATAGAAACAAGTAAGAGAACAAAGGTTCACTTGAGGTATTATATTTTACTATCAATGCATTTTGAACATTTCACACATTTTATTCAGCCATGAAATACATGTGAGTATCTGCTGTGTCTTTTATTTCTTTTGATGGCCCCTTGACATCAACAAAGAACACTTGAGATTATATTTAATAAACATTGTTTCCAAATAAGCGTTCCTTTATTTCATTCCACCAGCATACATGAAGAGAAAGGCCAAATGGCTAACTGTATTATTTTGTGTTAAAAGTAATTATGTTTAAATTATGACAGAAACAAAAACATTCAAGAAAATTGAAAAAGCAATCAACACAAAATGGAATATAAACTCCAGGAACTAACAGTTCACAAAATATGCCATGCTTTGGTGCAAACAAACTCAGCAACGGTGCTTTCAAATTTCCTCCTGTAAACATACCCCGCGGAGTACTGCGATTAGTGGCAATCATGATTTCACTCCCATGAATCTCCCCCTCGTGTTGTTGGGTTCTTTGTGTTGGGGCTTCATTGTGAGAAAGTCTTACTATAATACCACATACACTCAATAAAGTAAAAAGCGGCACACAAAATAGTTAAGCAGAACAGCAATACATAAACAATATGAGCCTATTTCAAGATCACAATGCATGAATTAGATTTGGAGTCGGGGCTTTGTCATGACCAATCAGAGAGTGCGTAATATTGGAAGTAATGAGAGCTACGTAATAGTTTTTATGATGCAAAATTATTATCAGATTAAAGAATTTACCTCAAATCAGTATCAATCCATTTTCAAATTTACTACTTGTTACAGTATTTTTAGAAAATTGAGTGAGTTGAAAATTGTTTGAAGTAATAATTCAAGCCTGTTGGAGATCTGGCACAGATAAAATTAATATTCTATTCAAACTGGCGAGTAATTTTAAAGTAAGGCATATTCAGAGTTATCTTTCTTGGAAGTAGCTTGCCAAACATGGCGTCAACAGAGGCACGAGGCATCATCAACCATAGTGTGTGAGCGAATGGTCATGAATGTCCTATCCTATTAAAAATATACAAATTATAGTGCATTACTGTAGCTTATTACCATTACTGCCAGTTAGACACAAACTGAATGAAACAAATACACTTTACAACATTCATGACTGATAATGAAATGTCTATACTCACCACCATCCAGTGTATCAAGATGTGCACTGCTCTCATAGACCAGAGCCAGTCTCAGAACAACTTCAGCTGTGAGAGCAGGATCCACACTGCTGATGCCACACCAACACAAAACCTGGTGCACAGCATCCAGCAAAAACATCCACTGCAAGATCAAAGATGTATAAACACTCATCATTCGTAAAGAAATCAATGAAAATTATATTTCCTTACTTCAAGCTTTTCCAAAACGACCTTTTTTGGCAACAGTTTAATTCTCAACTTATTCACACATACAATTATTTTTATGTCAAAGTATAGTCATCAGATATACAGGATATTAACAGTGGCACTGCCTGCATAACAATCTTCAAGAAGTTTGATCACTTACATCACTAAGATCTTAAAGAATGGCCACCCTCTAATCTTACTGTCAAAATTCCCTTTATTGATTTTAACAAGGACCACAAAGTTTTCAACATTCTTTACTATTAGGAAAGAAAGTAAGTAATGAAAAAACATGAAAGGTGTAAAGATATACACCTTGCTTGGATTGTCCATTTTCTGTAGGTACCGAGGATTGTCTACAGACCCTGTCTGGAATTTCTGGAACACAGACTTGCATTTGTTCCACAGGAACAAACCTGCATCAACTACCATGTCAATCTCAATCTTCTCTTGCTGAAAATGAAAATACACTGACAGTATTCATGGAATGCAATGAAAAAACTGTTATCCCCAAATAATATTGAAAAACTGAATTCACAGATTGATTCTGTCTTATACATAACCTTTTGCAATTTTGTTGCTATACTTAACCTCAGGCTTCAAAAATCAGTATTACTATCAAAGCAACTGTGGCTCTCTTGTGTATGAAGACTTTGTATTGTGCACCTACCTGATAAGACCCATTGACAATGGACATAAGAACCTCTGCCAATGTAATCAGATCATCTTGGGAAGTGGACTTCTGGGATGTTCCTGCATCAAATATCAAAGACATTAAACAAGTGTAGGTAAGACATAAACCGTCAAAGATAACAAGTAAATTAATCCTTATGAATTATTACATTTAACCTTAGAACCCCAGCAGGTATTCAGGCTAGTATAGATACCCTGGCAGCCAGTTTAACCACCAGAACCTGACGCTGTTTACCAGCTGGTCGCTAGGCAACTTATCGGTCAATACATGATTCTATTGCATCTGAATATTTAGTAAAAGAGTATTTTTTGGGACTGTTCTCCTTAGGAAACCTTGGGTGGAGGTCCCAGACAAAAAGTATTTGGTGTTAAAAGTGCCAAGGTTAACAAGAGAGCTCTGAGAGCACAAGATCCCCCGCCACTAAACAAATCCATGATAACAAATATAAACTACAATAC
>JAUELE010249683.1:0-10922 GCA_031471655.1 Diodora aspera | reverse complement strand
GCGTTTATAAATCTGGCAAGGTTTCTCAGAGTTTGGGTCGAACTGGAGGACAATAGCTGTTTCATTTTAACTAAATTAGGAAATAAACTGTATCTTTCAGGTATAAACATTTGTCTCAAGTCATTAACAGCTGGACATCTAAATAAATAATGAAATTCGTCGCCAATAAGGTTATGACTACAGAGTTTACATAATCTGTCTTTTCTCTCAATTCCAGTCCACCGGCCAGTCTCAATAGGTAAGTTGTGATTTGAGGTTCTAAATCTTAAAATAGGAAGATAAACGGACTTGGCTAGAAATAGGTAATTTTTCAAATTCAGGTAACTGCTTCATGTGACTGTAATAATGTCCTTTACTACTTTCTACAGCAGAGGTATGCCATTTCTGGTAGAACTGATCTTTTAATACACGTTCCACTGTTGAGACTTGCCAGGGGGTGGAGTACATACGTGGGCTGATGAATAAATTTGGTAGGCCACAGTTTTCAAGAATATTTTTTATAGCATTTATCCAGACAATTTGGTTAAAATTATTTTGCAAATTACTACTAATTATGTTATATAAAAGAACTGACGGTTTTGAATCTCTTCATAAACTGCAAGATTGTGCCAAAACTTTATCATTCTTTTGAAAATCGTTTTTTTAGAGGTTGACGGCCAAGTTCTCCATATACAAAGAACGTTGGTGTTGAATGTCTTAGACCAGAGACCATCTTCAGGAACTTTAATTGTATGATTTGAATGATATTTAATTTTTCAAAGCCCCATATCCATAAGTTAAAATCGGAACTATCATAGTATCAAAGGCATTTAGGAGACAGTCAAGGGGCAAATTAACATTACGAGATTTCTTTAAAAGGCAGAACATGGCTTTTTTGGCGCTGTCATCAAGTGACCAAGTGACTAGTCTGCTGTTGCGATGAAATCCAATTCCCAAATACGTATAATTATCTACAATTTCCAGTTAGTGGCCTCCAAATGAGAAAGATAATTTACTACATTTCGTAGGTACACTACCAAAAATGACGATTTTCTTTTTCAAAGTATTAACTTCGAGTTTCCATTCTGTACAATATTCATAAAATATGTTAAGAGTGCACTGTAGCTGTGCAGGATCATCACTAAATAATATAGTATCATCAGCATATAATAGCAAAAATAAGCGCAACAATAAGTCAACATTGACATCATTTACATTTACATCGGGTATTGTAACACCGCTACACTCGTTGTTCGATAGGTATTGTTCAAAATCATTCAGAAAGAATGAAAACAGCAGTGGTGATAGATTTTCGCCTTGACGCACGCCTGAGTGGCAAGGGAATAAATTAGAATTAATGTTATTTACTCTAACACAAGATTTAATACCATTATACATGTTCTTCACAAGTGTCAAAAACGTACCCGAAACACCCGATTTTAACAATTTAAACCATAGTCCTGTGCGCCATACTTTATCAAATGCTTTTGAAAAATCAATAAATGCACAATATAACTTTGTTTTCGTGGCTTTTAGGATCTGTGTCATAATGTGTAGAACAAATATATTATCCATTGTCGAGAAACCTTTTCGGAAACCTGCTTGAGCTGAAGTAATTATACTATGTTCACTTGCAAATGATGTTAAACGTATATTGAGAATAGAGGTAAATAATTTACCTAGGCAACTGAGCAGAGTGATTGGCCGGTACGAGTTTGGGTCTTGGGCATTACCTTTACCTTTAAATATGGGCCTTATGATTCCAGTCATCCACGCCTCGGGTACAATACCCGATGAAAATACTAAATTGAAATATGCTGTCAGTAATGGGGCCAGTAGGTCAGCACAATCTATGAAATAGTCATTAACAAGCAGGTCAATACCCGTGGATTTTCCTCTTTTCAGCTGTTTGATTGCAGAGTAGGTTTCGTTCACTGATATTTCTTTGTTAAGTTCAAACGTATCAAGTTCTTGTAAGTCTTGTGGTTCAGTCGTTAGGTCAGAATCATCATGTATATCTTCCTGATTCAGTGTTTTAAAGAAGTCAAAGAACTGGGTAATATCAGGCATCTCATGTTCACTTTCATGATTTTTTTTGTTCAAAACTTTCCAAAATTCTCTTGGCGAGTATCTAACATTGTGTCGAAACATTTTACGCAGTGCAGCTTTGTGTTTGTTTATATGAGTATCCATGCATTTTTTATAACGTTTAGACTGGTACCTGAGATTAACTTTATTTATTTCACTTTTATGTTTACTGTAACGCTGGCGTGCTTTAAAAAATAATTTCCGTGCTATTTTACATTCATAGTTGAACCATGGTTTCGTTTTCTTGTTGGTAGTGCGTTTCTTTCTATGTTGATTATTATTATTGTTTACCTGTAGCTGTGACCCAAATGTTTCAGGTGCGGCGTCAAGTATCACGTGCGCGATATCGTCAGCTAGTTTGTTTACTTTGACAGTTTTAACCTGTCTGTTATGATGTGTTTGTCCTTACCACCACTTGCCCAAACGTTCTCCACTTATAACACTAACCCCCGTCCCCGTTTTGGCGACACCCTTGCATCCTGCCTGGATCGACATGGTTGTGAGGGAGTGAAAAATTTGGGAACTGGAAGCTAAATGGACTGAAGCAATTGCACCAGACTTGTTTTGCTGCAAAAGCAACTCACTACTCTGCAGTGAGCCTCTCATGCGCGATCAGTGTAGAGTTGATAATAAATAATAATAATAACTGCACTTGTTTTTGCGCAACATTTCGCCAGAGCTGGTACTCTGTGCGCCTTGTTTAAGGACACTGGACAAAATCAATATTAAAAACATTAGTTTGTATTGTTCATTTTAGATAGAAGTGAAGCTTGAAGAGAAATGTTTTGATTTCACCTTTGAAATGTGACAGTGTATCACATGCTTATTTCACGAGGCAGACTGTTCCATTTAGTAGCAGTCGTAAACCGGAAACTTCTTCCTCCACACGAAGCTGATTTTACTCGGGGGAACACTGAGCACTTTCTGATTTTGAGATCGTGGATATCTAACTGGTTCGTATTTTGGAAACAGCTCACACAAGTAGGTTGGAGCGAGACATTGGAGATACTTGTAGGCGAAGAATAACAGTTTATAGTTAATTCTGGCAGATATATGAAGCCAATGGATACTCTGTAAGACAGGAGTTATATGTTCAAATGTTTTGGTTCAGGTGACTATTCTTGCAGTTGTATTCTGCAGCACTTGTAGGCGTTTAAGCAGTTCTTATGTGATTCCTGACAGCAGGCTGTTGCAATAATTAAGCCTGTACCTTTCGAGGGACAGTACCAACTTCATTGCAGCATCCTGGTTAAGGTATTGGCGAATCCGTCCAATGTTTCGCAACTGCATATGTGATGTTCTTATGTTCATTTGCAGAGTGCGATGCAACCACACGCCTAGATTTCTTACTACTGCATGAGATGACAGAATCTCCGATTGTCAGTGAGGTCTTTTCGTTTCGTAGTTTAGAGTTGGGAACTATTAGCATAAACTCTGTCTTCTGTCCTCATTTAGTTTAAGAAGATGATTCCTCATCCAGTGTCTCATATTCTCACAACATTCCTGTTTGATATGTAGGTTTGATGATAGATGGTCAGGAGTGCGTGATGAATAGAGTTGGGTGTCATCCGAATATTGATGTGGATTTACACCATGCTTCACCGAGAGTTTTTGTGTAGAGGATGAAGAGATCGAGCCCAATACAAAATCTGTGGCACGCCTCTTGTAAACTGTTCGGGTGGGACTTCTCTCCATCCACAATCACTGACTGATATCTATCTTTAAGGTATGAACGATACCAGTCTAAAGCCAACCCCTTAATCTGCAGGTCTCTTTAAATGTTGTGACTGATGGTATCAAAAGCCGAGGACAGATCAAGTAGTACCAGCGATGAGATTTTCCCTTTGTCTGCATCGATCAGTAATCATTAGTCACCTTCAAAAGAGCTGTTTCAGTTGAATGAGCAGTCCTATATGCAGACTGATACTGTTCCATGAGCTCATTTTGCTAGAGATATGTTGAGAGACGACCACATACACTTTCCCCCAGTACTTTGGACAGGAAAGGAAGGTTTGACACGGGCCTGTAGTTTTTCTGCTGGTTGTGATATAGTCCTTCCTTCTTTTTTAACAATGGCCGTACGAGAGCATGTTTAAAGGCATCCGGAACCTGACCAGTGGAAATTGACAGGTTGATAATGTTTGTGATTGGTTCTAGGCGGAGTGTTGTTGGTATTGGATCGAGTTTTGCATGGTAATTTGCTGATACTTTTCCTGACCTCTTCTGTCGTGAAAGATTGCATTTGGTGTAGTCCATATCTTTATGTATTATCGGGATGTCTTTCGTTCAAAGATGGCGTCGACTCTAACACAGAACTTGAATATGTTGAGTTGCTTTCAGTGAAGTCCCTGTGGATCTTGTCGATTTTCTCCTTGAAAAATGATGCAATACTGTTTGCAGCTTCTGATGATGCCAGATTGTCCAGCTTAGATGGATATCTGCTCTTGTTACACAGCATTGATGATATCTGGTGCAGTTTTTTGGAGAGTTGTTTCTTTTATAGTGGGAAGGTCCATTGGGATAAACCTGTCTTCCACCTCGATGCCATGATCTTCTGTGTAAAATAACTTCATATTCATGTTAGCAACTTGAAGAGCATCACAAAGAGCTTTGGCATCGTGTATATCAGTACCATGAGCAACAATGGCATCAGCTTTTCGTCTCAGGGCCGCTCCAACTCCGTCCGCTGCCTCTTTGCCGTGCCCGGTTTTATGAAAGTTCCAGTTGACAGCCACATACCCCCAATCCAAAACCCTTGTGCAGAATGCAAAGAAATGTTTCTTGCTTCAGTATTGCGTTGTTGGCCCATCGTTGATAAACAGACAGTGTTAATCAAACTATGCTGAAGTTTGATGTCAATTACACATGGCGCAAGTGTCCCCGAATGGCAGGTGGATCATGCCTTGTAGATTGTGAGATGGAGGCACATGTGAACTTGAAGATTTAACCATATATTATTCCTGTGTGAAGAACAACTTGCTTGTGGGAGAACCAAAATGCACACTTTAAATTTCTTTGGCATACTTACAGTTGTAGCTTTTGGAAAAAATCAATGTGCATGACCACTTCACTGGCCTGAAGGTTCTCTCTCAATGTTTTTAATTGCTTTTATTGATGGGCAATATTATACTAGTGTTACAGGCTTTGGCTAAATCTAAATTAAAGTCATTTATAAGATTTTCAACAGTTTCATCAACTGTGGTTTTCACTGTAACGAGCACGGTGTATGATGAATCTGCACAACCAGAACCCAACTTGTCCCTTTGTTCTCTTCTGTTGTCCCATACATTTCAGGATGTTTGACGTCCGGGCTCATAACTGTTTGTACTAATGGTATTAGCTTTACAGGTTTGACACTCTCGATACATGCACAACTTGTTGTTATCACGTTATTTCCTTTGCCAGGGACAAAAGATTGTTAGTGTCAATGACCATCAGCTGATAAGCTTCTCAGCTTTAAAAACTAGGTTTTCATGGATCTTGCATAAACAAGTGTTATGCTATATGATATTCTTGATTTAGGATTTTCTAAATAAAATTTACCATGAGAAACCGTTTCTGTTGGTTTTTAAAAAAAATCTTGGAGCGGGTTATAATCTCCTCTTTCCTGCTGTTGTCATCCCGCTGAAGGAATGACACTACTTTCTCCTTTGCATCCATGAGAGTTTTCCCAACTGGTCGTTTTCGTCTTGAATTATGAATAGCTTTGTAAGGAATGAATGTAGCTTTGTTGGCGTACCTCAACATTCTGTACTTTTTCAGAACAGAATGATCTAGAATCTTTGCCAGGGAACGTCCGCTTCTAGAACTCTCAGATTTATTTATGCCATTAATAAGAATGTTATTGAGTTGTTTTCGGACCTTGTTGGTGACTTTCTCACCTTCAACAAATCTTTTCATTTCGGCTCCTGCGCACTGTGATGACACCTCCTTTTGGTTTTTGAGTCGATAATACATTAATTTGTTTTAATCTCTTCCCCTTGAGTTCCCCACGAATTTATCTTACCGTGACCTCCTTCTTATTTTTAAATATTATTATTTTCCTCCACACTTCAACTTGATGGCCGTAGATTCGAATCCCGCCCAGGGCAGCTGGTGGTCGGCTCAGGATTGCACGTCCGTACACCCTGGATATTGGAGCCGCCAATATCGTGAAACTATAGCTGAAAGAATGCTGAAATCGGCGTAAAATTCAAAATCACTCACTAACTCTTCCTTTCTATGATTGCGAGCGTTCAAGTTGACATGGCGAAAGGCAAGCAGACGACGCAAGCGAGTGTCCCTCGGAATCGTTTTGTCATATTGGTCGCATGTACATTATCAGGCTTTCATATTTAGATTCGATGTTCCGAATCGCTCACAGTGTATATGATAATAACTTACCGTGAGCGGTCGGCACTGACGGGGTAAATAGAAAAAACGTGTTGGGATTGACCAATCAGATTCGAGCATTTATGTGAAAGGTAAGATAAAGTTTGTATAGACAAGGGACGACACTCGGGTGATTGGAAACCGGACAACTCACGCTCGCTTACTTTTCACTGTCGTGTATCTCTTCTTAAATTAAGAATTTCATTGAACTTTCCACCTGAAAATAGTCTTTGTTCATTCTTCTTTCAAACCGCCTAGGTTACTTGTCTATCCTCTGTCCATTTATTTTTAAAACGATCTTGATTTACCGACGTGGTAAATCCCACCTCCAGAAGAATGAATCCTTGGAGTATGTATGGGCAAGTGAGTTGGTGGTGTCATCTCCGCTATCTTCTGTTCGTCACAATAAGCCTTGAGTCACGCCTCGGTGATTACCAGAATGTCTAGATTGTCCTCAATCACCAAACGGAATATATCTAATGTTTTGTTTCTGGACGATTGAGTTTCACAGTCCCACTTTCAAATAAGATACTGATGGCCAGAAATGAATAAAATGAATGAAATGAATGAATACATGAATAAATACACAATGAATGAATGAATGAATGAATGAACCAATCAATCAGTCAATCAATATCATTCTTTACAAGATAAACAAATAAATGATCAATGTAAATAAATAATGTGGAAAATGTTGAAGAGAAGAAAACCAAATTCCTCGGAATGCCTCAAATTTAAAAACAGACATCCCGGCGCGAGGGCATGAAGCCTTTTCTGTCAATTAATTTCTCGAATGCAGCATATCCCACGCCTGACAGCCTGTTTCTCTCGGTTTCTTTAAACAAGCGACCTTTTTCAAAAAGAAATGTGATCGCTCCCGCCGGCGGTGAAACCCTTCAATCAAATACAGCCGGCGCTGAACGGGACAAAGAGTGTCTTCGGGCCAAGAAAGCGGTTGTATTCGAGCGACGCGCTACGACTTAAAAAAAGCCGGGGTTCGGTCGCGTCTCCGCAGGTAATGAACTGTTTTCGCTATAATTGTTATCAACCATGGTTTCAAACCATACAAATTCATATTGCATAATTCCAAATTAAGTAAACATTACGAGATAAACCATCTGTGTTTTTTGTTTTCGGACTGGTTTATCAAAGATTCTACCATGAAATTAAATGTTATTTGAAACCGAATGAGAGAGAGGTGTCGCCTTTTCCTCACGCACAATAAATACGCGACTTTATTGCTGTCTCCAGGGGAAAACGTTTTGTCCTGACAAGCTGTGTGTATTTCTACCAACCTTAAAATAATTAATTATATAAAATCGTTCGTTAGAATACGATAAATAATAATTAAGTCCGTTTCATATGAATACTGACGTGTATGCGCGGAATATTTTAGCCAAGTCAACTGGCCCGGTCCCAGGTCTTCTGGGGAAGAAAGACGTACGTGTGGACCCAGGGCTGGGGTTAGGGACCGCGGGGCCCTATTGGAGGCTACTTTAGCGGGCCCAGTTTTAGGCAATTAAAAGGTTGGTAGGTCGAATTTATAGTGGGACTCTTTCAGTCATGTGTTCACTTTCAGGAGGACGCCTGCATCACCAGTCAGCTATAAGGAAAGGACAGACCCTCATGCAGCATGTGTGGGGCCAGCTGGGCGGCAGGGAAACCTTTACTTGTCGATGTAATAAAGTTTATGATGACATTATACTCACTGGAGCTGTCAGTATCGAAGGATCCATGGTTCTCTGTGTTAAACACATCAAATGTGTTTACACGTGACTCAACGCTGGTCTTAGTTGTTGGCGATGGAGAGCTTGGGTTGAAACCTTAAACACAAATACAACATATCTATATTTGATTTGACTATAGACGGCGAAACATTGAGCTAGATACCCCCTTCTCGACTCAGTATACTTATATACTGGGCAGATTTGTAAATGAAATAATAATTTTTTCTCTAGCAAAGAACTGGACTGGATTGACGCTTAAGTGACCGTATTGTAGCCCGCACACGTCGCGAGTTGTAATACTCCTAATTTCCGCACCCCCTGAGAAATATAGTTTGACTTGAAGTGAAGAGGTTTACAAAACAAACCGAGATTGAATGCTGTGTTGATGGAAAAGTAGTTTATTTCATAACATTAACACAGCAATGAGTCTTTAAGACGTTTTCATTGTACATTTTCATTCTGTCTGGCACCTTGTGGTCTGTTTTGTCTTGTGAACACATTATTATAATTATCTTTTGAGGGGAGTGTATACTGCGCTCTCATTTAATGCGTCTGCACCATGATTCTGTGTCTGAGTAGCAACTTAAAGACTTGATATGCAAAAAACGGATTTAGGCGCAAGCATAAATGTTTGTACATTTTTATTAATTGCTTAATTTAAATACATTGTATATTTTCCGTGACATTTCAAAGACATTGTCAAGTAAACACGGAACAAAGCTATAATGCACCACAGGGGCGGATCCAGGGGGGGGGGGGTCCAACATGCAAAATGTCAGTCCCATCCCGGGTTCGAGGACTCTTTACTATACAATTTTCCGTACTTGATTTTCAAAGGGGGGTCCCCCCCCCCCTGGATCCACCACGGGTCAAGGTATATTTGAGTGTGGCTTAGTGTGTTTGAATGCGTATCGACGTGTGTTGGTGAGAGACGTATATGTGTCACAGGAAATATGTATAATACTGTATAATTACTGAATTTCAGAAAATATGTGGAAAATCTGATTCACCCACTAATCAGATAGTCAAATATACAGTTTCAGTAAATATACACAGTAACCTAAATTTCTGGAGTGAATCGTACGCGTACTGATTTTGTAATAATAACATTCCACTCTGAAGAGGCGTCCGAAATAGAGCACACTGCTTACTGAAACCTGTTACCCTCTGAACCTAGCGATTGGCATTCAAAAGTCTGCTGAGGACAGACTGTTGTGAGTACAACGATCACGTGAGTATGATCACAGGATGTGCATTATGTTTTACCACTACACGGCACAGGTAATTCTACTTTATCATCACTCATGCATGTTCTCCCAAATTAAAATAGTCAGCACCAGATTGGTATAAATGTTGGTGAAATGCCCATCTGATTCTCTTTCAAAATAAGGAGCGCGGCAATACCATTCGAGATAACCTTTTCAAGATGTATGAGACCAAAAAACATGCGTCTTGTGACACCCAAATAGGAATATAACAAAATTAGAGATCTGTTATAAGCATTCAACATCTCTAAGAAGCCTCTACGGCTGTCTTCTTAAAGGTTATGAATCTGTCCAAATTTAAAGAACTTCTTGTTGCATGGTTTAGAGATAAAGACGAGAGTGATTCGAAAGTTGGACTAAAGTTCGTTCAGTTGCAGTCTTCATACTGGAATCAAGCGATATCCATTTCCTGCGGTGTTAGGCTCATGGTACCCGCACTGGTTTGTCATCAACTAGCTTGCCACATGACATCCGTCACTTATTGTAGTCCGAAGACAATCTACTTGCAGCTGCTGGACCTCCTGCACCTGCTGCAGAGGCTACACCTGTACAGTCCACCACACTTTGCCAGATTTTCCTCTACTTCCTAGCAGTGGGGGAGGATTGGGAGGCAGGTCAGCTGCTATCAGGTGGATTGTCACTTGCAATTACCCACCTGGCCCCATATTGTTTATCTCAGGACTTCTCTCTCCTCTGTCACAGGGGCTTGTGTACTTCACTGATTCAGCTTTTAATATGTAGTATGAAACTATATTACAGGGGTAGAAATTAAGAAAAATGTAGGTGTGCCCCAGGGCACCGCACTTTTGATTTTGGTGTGCCATTTTGTATGTGGCTGTGCCCACAATAATAGCAAGTATCAGATTTCTGTTTAAAAGGTTTAAGACTTATTACAGTTGGTTTTTGTTGGTAATTCCTTGTCTGCAATGCTTTTGACTCTAAACCAGTGTGTATGTCAATGACCTGAAGCTGACAAAAGGGGTCCTATTACTTAGCGTCGGGAAACGTTCGGGAACGTCCGGGAACGTCCCGGAACGTCCGATAGCGTCCGGGTAGCGTCCGAGGGGTTTAATATTGTAAAGAACGCAAACAGAAGACCTATTTCAACCAGAGATTGTGTATTTTGGCATATTATTATCATTAGCAAAGTTTAGTCTACCAGTCTTGTCTAAGGAAAACTGTAGAGAATGCAAGTTGCGCCATACAGAGATTGGCGATATATCGATAGCGTTCCTCTGCACATATGTAAAAATACATATCTTTTTATTCTTATGTAAAAATACATATCTTTTTATTCTTTTGTAATTTATTGTGTACATGTATATTATGATTTGTCAATGCTTCTGTATAAAACTAGCCAGAAACAAACTATATTGACGTCCAAAAGAAAGTACATGTATACCAACTGATTTCAGTTATTTTCCCTTACGTCTTTATGCCATAGCTGATCAAAAGGATGCTTGGATTTCGGTGAGTGTAATTTGATTGACAT
>JAUELE010249661.1:0-10924 GCA_031471655.1 Diodora aspera | reverse complement strand
CCTCACAGTGGAGTCCAGTGAACAGTTCCCAGCCAGGTCTTGCGCGCTATTTATAGTGCGGTTGCAGCTTTAAGCTCTGGATGCATAAGTGATGGCAATGCGTCGACCAGTTGGTTGCAATGACACTGCGATATTTAAATCTCTCTTTTTGCACATCTAGAATAATTTCTGCCTATGCACAGTGTAGTCGTTACGACGATGCCTTGATCCAAACAGACTTAGATATGGACTTCGAGTACACATGTAATTGGAACAACTGAGACTTGTAATCTTGTTCCATGACTCGACAAATCAAAACTAAAAAACTAATCATGGTTCTTTCAGTCATGTCACCACTGGATCCCCTTAATTACGTCACTTAATTAGTCCCATCTCCGTACTCCAAGAAAGCTACCAACCGCCATGATCGACACGTTTACCATTGGCCTGTCCTGTGCTCTCCAATGAAAATGATTTTTAAGTGCAGTTTGGATGCTTAAAATTACGTCTTGGTTGAAAGCGTGAGCGGTAGGTTCTCAAACAGAAGTCCACTCTGCCTGCAGGGCGGGTGCTCAACATGTAGTATCTTTAGCTCAGGAGTACATACATCTAGCCCCGGGGGAGAGGAGCGAGTAAAACAAGGGGGACAACCCATGTTAGAACAGTATATAAACATTCTCAAAAGACAAAAGAAAAGAATGTTCAACTTTATTACATAAATCCGAAGTTATTGTGAATACAACGCTTATTGAATCATTTCCTAATGTCTATAAAAACTAACAGTCACGTTACAATAAACGTTTCATTTTCAGTACGTGTGTCACTGTTCATTTTAATTTAAATAATAATAGAATAATAAATATTGTAATAAATGTTAAATAAGATACTTTAAAATCAACTTGATGAAAGATCAGGTGATAGAAATAGTGATCACTGATAGAATCACTCCTCCGAGAACTCCAGAGTACCTAGAAATATCATGTTATGAGCATACAATGCACTCATTCAGGTCCTCGTTAAAAGTCAGAAAAGTCTGGAATGAGTTCATTAGGAATTCTAAAACGCTTCATCTGAGTAGAAGGTAACGGTGCGGGTCCTGACGCGGAGTTTCTCCACGGCTCCCTCAGCTATGACGGCCCGTGTCTGTGCGTCCTCCAGTTCTTGTTGGATCTTGCGGTATTTGTTCAGATGTAGGGCGGCGATCTCCTCCTGAAATCAGTCACAGTGCCAATTTAGAGTCTGTCTGAGTAAAGTATATTCAGTTTAATATGGGTTTCAGTGCTTACTCAGTTGTATATCGTTACCATATCATCTAAATATTGTTTCCGGGTCTGTTATAAGCTGGCAACTACCTGACAACGGATGTTGCTCTAAAGAATGTTATCACTAAACAAGAGTCATGGTTAAGAGGTTACACATATACTTGTTTCCATTTTATCTATAAAATATTGTTTAGGATACATAACATTTACAAAAGAACCGACTGATGTTAATATGACAAAAGACCAGTTCACCTGCTCTTATGCGCTTGCGAAGGACATCTTGCCTCCGCCATTGGCGATGTCAGTTGATTACGAAGCATACTGTCGTTGGATTAAAACCATGCTTCTCTGTTCTAGTATCTCTATTAAAACTCATCTAAAGACATTGCTAAACTGGCTGTTCAAGACATAAACTAGTTTACTTCTCATCTAACTATACGTGTACGGTATACCCTAAAGATACTTTGTATTTTAGTGTTATGGGAAACCCATGATGTTCCTTCCATAGGCGTATGGGCACCCTCGGAGTTGGAGGGGGAGGGGGCAGTGACCTTCTTGCCTAACAAATGACCACCTAGTAACACCAAGAAGCAAACAAAACACACAAAAACGTCGACACTCTGCTGTGTCCGAATCTTGGGGCGTTGGTGCCCGAATTCTGAGCAATTTTGCCCGCATAGGGTGGAGGGGAGGGGGCAACTGCTTCCTTCATTCGGAGATAGAATCGTCCTGTGAAGGTGTACACCAAGAGATCTTCTCATGTAACCGTAGTTAAATAGAGCTGCGGTGTGACTGGGGCGGACAAACCTTGGCTTAGCAAGTACCCAGTGTCTGGTATAACAAATAACAATACTTACTGCTTCATCGACTTGAGATTTATAACATCGGATCTTGGTGTTCTGCTTGTCTACTATAGACTGTAATCTGTCTGCAGTACGCCCCTCCTCATCTGACTGGATCATCAGCTCCTTCAAGCGCCGCTCGTTCTGGCGACAAGTCTTGGTCAGTTCTGTCACCTGATGTTGTTCCTTGCTCATCTCACTCTCCAGCTCGCGAATCTGGAACGCCAAAATAATAGATGTAACATTATTCATATTTCTCCAGTAACGTTTAAAGTACGACGTAGGGTTGTACTCGAGATCTAGAGAGCTTAATCTCTCCGTAATTAATTGTAGTCTTCTCTGCATGGCTCGGGCAGTAAAGGTAGTCTCACCACCCTCACCCTTACCTCCATACATTATCAATTCTAAAGCGTTGGTGGGGCACTGACAGGTGAGAAGAAGTGGCAATGTATGGATTCCTTCAGAAACTATTTAACGCAATATGACATGTTTAAGTTCTTCACCACAGACGTATAGATACTGGAGCCCACGTACGACTGAAGTTGTGCAGTTCAAGCAGTAGGAAGGTGACCAAAGTAGGTATAGGCGTCACTTCACACTGTCTTTATTTCTGATGCGTGATATTTTGAAAGCTGAGAACGGTTTGACGTTGCTGTTGAACCTACCATTTTCCGAACAGCAAAGTATTTCTTACCCTTTGTTCATACTTGAGTATGGTAAAGCTGTCGGCTTTGACCCTGTTGGAATCGGATTCCTGAAGTTTGGCCTGGAGTTCCCGGATGTGACTTTCCTGCTGCCTCCTGACCTTCTCAAGGTGACCTTTCTGCTCCTGTTCTGAGTGCAGCTCATCGGAAATGTGACCGGCATCAGCAACCACCTTTTTATAGGTCTCTTGGACTCTCTTCAGCTCTGTGGTCATCTCATCAAGGTCACTCTGTACACATTAACATTACAAGGTAATTTTACAACAAATAAAATATTGCTTTGAATGAAGGAAAGACAGCAGTGAAAAAATACTGTTTTGTTTTCTTGAATCAATGCTTTAAAGCCTGAAATTCGAATATAACGAGGGTCAACCAAAGATCATCAGGGAAGGTTTCAGTTCGGTCACGTAACAAGCAAATAATACTAGCGCCTAATCATGATCCGGGATAATCATAGTGCTGATTCGGGACTGACAACAAGGGTCCCTCAAATTGTTGGCCAATTTGCTCAAAAACATTAAACTTATTTTACTGACTTGAAAAACGGATTTGTATTTGTTGAACATCCATAACTACTAACCACTGCTGATATTAAGTGTTTAACCATCGACACTTTTCTGGTCGAGTGAGCCAAATTAGAGATACGTGGAATAATCTAGGCACAAACCTGCATTGCAGCTATGTCGACTTCCATCTTCCTCTTCTGTCCTGTCAACAGAGTCACTTGAGTTGTCAGCTCGTTAACACGGTCTTGTACCTCGAATGTTTCACCTTCTGCTGTTTTTCTTGCACGTTCCGACACCTCTAACGTTGTGCGGAGCTCGTTGTTTTCCTCTTTCATCACCACACAGCGTCGTTCAATGGTCAGGTAGGACTCACGTGACTCCTTCACACTTCGGTGATGTTCATCAATATGCAGCTGCAACTCCTTAAGAGAAAATAAACAGAGTATTTAAAATGTTTGTTTATGTATAACCAATGTCTGTTTAGTTTCAAGGCACCTGGGTAACATTATTAGTGGGCCTTGACGGTCGTAGAACTGTTGTCTGTTGCTAATCTGCTGACGAAACGTTCATACCAAAATGGCTTCTTCAGAGAATACTAAATGCTACTTAAATCACTTACTCTCATGTTAGCTATCATTTTATATGTGTCAGATTGTGATTGTGGCCTACCTTTACTTGATTCTGGTATTTCTTGGCCACACTTTCTGCCTCGGCTTTAGCCTGACTGGCACTGAAGACAGCTGCCTCGAACTCGGCTACATCACTTTCCAGCTTGGCCTTGAACCTCAGCATCTCCGTCTTACTCTTGGAATCCAGCTCGATGGTGCTCTGCAGAGACTCGATGGATCGCTGGTAATTACGTCTGTAAAATATATGGATGTATTACAATGACCTCGTGGTATGCCTCAGTGGCGTTTTGTTGTTGGGCCTTTAATAACGTCATGCGTGTTTCTGAAATGAGTTGAATCTACTAGGAACACAAAGAGAATAACGTAGCTCCATGATACTTAAGGGAAGCGCGCCGCAAGACGGTACAACTTGAACATGATGTATTAATAGGAAGCAACGGATTGTTCTATTTTCCTCTGATATCTAGAATGAGGAATATAAGACAATATATGCATATTTAATTTTTAAATGGTAAACATCCACAACTAGAATAATAATATTTTGGTGGAATATAATTATGTAAATATTTAGTGGTTGGCCTCAAAAACAATATTACAACTTTTCTTACAACACAATTTAATTTAAAATGAACGTGCACTATCTTTCATACCATAAACAGTAAACTCACAAAACCATCCTGTTACCATGGGAATAAGTGATGCAACAGGCGTGCTTATCATTTTAACACATTCAGCAAAAATACATGTACATTAAAACTCGTGTTTGCAGAGTTCTATAATCAATGTTCGAGCTCGCCACTTTGACCTACCTCGCGGACTCAAACTCTTCTTCCTTCTCAGAAATACTCCTCTCAAGCTCAGATCGCATCTGCGCAACTTCCTGTTGTGCTCTAGTGACCTTGACCTCTTGACGTTCAAGGGAGACTTCGGCCTCAGACAAAGCTGCCTCTAAATCTGCCTTTTCTTTCATAAGACGTTTGTTGATCAATTCTATATCCGACATGTTGTTACCCATCGTTAGCTGATTGTTCAGTCTGAAAACCTCATCTGAAATTGACAATAAAACTAAGGTAATCCGCAATGCGTATTATCTCAAACCTGCACCAGTTCTCAGTGTTACTGGAAGTTGTTCAGCTACCTTTAAGATATTATTATGGTGGACCACATTGGGAATATAATTTTGAAAATAATTGCTTCAATACTTCAGTTTGCATCAAGTATTTAGTTGCTGGCATACCTGCAAGCTGTTTGTTCACTCTTCTCATAGATTCCATTTGTGCTTCCACTTCGTCAACCCGACTTCTGCTGCGCTGAATCTCTGCTGTACATCCTCGAGATTCTTTCTTGGAGAAATCCAGTTCCTTCGTAACTTCCTGGATCTTGGTCTGCCATTCCTGTACTGTCCTTTCATAAGTCCTCTCTCTCTTCTCCCAAGCGCTACTTACAGATGTAGACTGTGTACAGAGAGGCACATTTGAGAATTTTAAACATTAACGAAACTAATTTCATGGCACATGGGTAACGGCGTGTTGATACAGTAGGCCTTGGCGGTCGTAGAAATATTGGCTGTTGCTAATCTGCTGGCGATATGTCACAGTCGTTTGGAGCTATATAGAATCCAATACAGATTTAGGGAAGTGAAAATAGATATTTGGTTTCAATTGAACTAAAACCTAACAACCGGTTCTTGAAGACATCTACAAATATATCAATACATAACGTTTTCGCTACATACCTTCTGAACCTGCACAATAAGGTCATCCATCTCCACCTGCATCCTGCACTTGACTTTATCCAAACTCGACATCTTATTGTAAGCCGATTCCATATTCTGCTCAGTCTCACTCAGCTTACACAACAACTTGCGTCTGAAAATGCAAATCAGGCGTGTTTTCAGTTTGTCTGGAGTAGTTACTAGTATTTCTACAGAACACAATGGTCAGTTTACAGGAAACACCCATTAAACGAGCGCGTATGACTTGCGAAACAATGAAGATGGTCTTTTCTTCAAACTGAAAACCAAACCCCAAAATGACCATTGAAAAATTGTTTTGAATTTGAATTCTAAAACGAGTGTTATCATTGAATTTGACTTTTAATTTTGTTCCTTTTTATCGTTAAAATTCTCCATCTGTACACTTCTTTTCACATACTTTATCTCCTCCAGTTCTTCAATCCTAGAACTACCCTCAGTCTCAAATCTAGACCTCCACTGAAGCATCTCGTGGTTTGCCTTGGACAACTGACGTTGAAGGTTAGCTCTGGCGTCCTGCTCCTCCGACAGCTGATCCTTCAGGCTGCCCATGTCAGTGTTCATGTTCCTGTTCTCCATCAGTAGTCTCTGGCGACTCTAGAAAAGTGGAGGTATAAATTACCGTATATTTATGCGGTGAAATGAACTCATATTGATGCAATGCTAGTATTTGCATACGATCGAACACACTCCTATTCACTTAACTTTCCCTCTGTTTGAAAAATGTAAAATAATTGGACTTGATGATTTTAGATTACAAAATTAAACATTTTCTTACAAAGAAATAACCAAAATGGCAAAGTCATAAATCTATTCATGTTGTGAAATTGTAAATCTAAATGCAGGCAAGACTTTCGATGATGTTTTGCCTTTTGATTATTTCGAACGATGCATGCTCATTTGCTGTGTTCACATTTACATTTAACTATTACTTTATTGGCATGCTTAGAAGTTGGTAGCATAGAAGAAAAACAACATTTATGAATAACACCTTCTTTAATTTAAGAAAAAAAATTAAAAGACGTTGTCATCCATAAATGTTGTTTTTCTTCTACATTTAACTCAGAAAACGAGACAAACAGTTATATCCAGTGTCAGAACATCATCTTTGGCTTTGCAGTTCCATCTGCAGCTTACAGGTTCTCCAGTTCAACAATCCTGCAACAACTCGTGATAGGGAAGAATTTAACATTGAATTTACCCTTTGCTCTTCGTCACATATACGTCTGGCTTCCTGGACCTGGAAGTTTAGGGAGGCCTTTTCCTTGCCCAGTTTGCAGAGCTTGAGCTGAGCCTCTTCCAGCTGCTGGGTTAGGTCCGATGCCTCTGTCATCATCCGGAGCTTCTGAGCCTGCAGGTCACTGATCTGTCGTGCACTTTCCTCGATCTGTTCGTTAAGCTCAGCAAGCTGGTTCTGGACATGCTTGGACACGACTTCGGAGGACCCCTGCAAGATAAGAACATTAATCAGGAACAGCAAATGGACATGTGCTGAAAGAGCCAGATTTTCTATACGTTTGATATTTCTTTTGAATTTCAGTTTCCAGTTTGCCTAAATTCGTACAAATCTGTCTCAACTGATCTTTCTGGGTATTGCTAAATATGGTAGGTCTATTCCAGACTTCTTGTTGACAACATAGAAATGGTTACTTCAGAAATAAAACATTCGTTTGTTAATTATGACAAATGAATATAATAATTCAGTTCAGCTGAACATCCCACCGTTTTATGAGTATCTTCATTTGTAATAGATACCTTTTTATCCTGTGCAATAGTGACATAACAGGGTTTTATGAACATTGCAGATACACTCATTTAGTTTTACCAATGCATTGTGTGAATGTGTTTGAAGCTTCACAGATCTCTGTGTACAGCCATTAGATATGCTTAATTTGGATGACCAATGTCATCTTCTTGTACCTTATTCTTCTTGGCGTGTTCAAGTTCCACTTGAAGCTCATCCATCTCGCTCTTCATTTGGCTCTTCTCTTTCTCAAGCCTGAACAGATGTTTTTCACATTTAGTATCTTCGGAACCAAAGAACATCTAACTTTAACCCGATCTTAATGGAAATCTTCATAACAACCACGGTTTTATCTTACACGTATGCCATCCAGACAAGGAGAAGACCCCTGCACCTCTTGAGGTATGGGTAAAAAGTCTGTTGGGGTGGATTTAAAAAGAAAGAAACTGATGGAACATGATCAACTACCCATCATGTCATCTTTACCGCACCCCTTGCAGCATACTGCAGTGATATACACTGACTAGTAAAAGAAAGTTTGCGTTCTTGTCTTTATTTTGCTATCTAGTTTACTAATTACAAACAGTGTGAGTACCTGGCTTTGACCTTCTGAAGCATCTCTATCTGATCATTCAACTCGTTGTTAGCGTCCATGTTCTTCTTCCGGAGAGTTGTCATCTGAACCTCGTTCTGAGCCGCAGCCTCGTCCATCTCTCGCTTCATCTTCTGGATTTCTGCCTCGCGTTTCTTGTTCAGCTCAACCTATTCCGTCAAACAAGTCACGACTTATAAATCTAGTTCCTGACATTTTAAAACTGAATGCACCATTAGAATATATTACTTGATCAAGGAATAACTATTTCGATATAAATATGCATGTTAATGTTTTATATACATTATGTTTCACATGTATTTAACAGTAACTGCTAAGCAACAGAGGATGAGACACAAACCTGAGCAGCAGTAGCGCCCCCTGCCTCCTCAAGACGCTGAGTCAGCTCATCCATTTCCTGACTAAACTGAACCCTCATCTTGTCAGCCTGCAGGGGAAAAAAGGAAATATATACATTTTATGAATTGTATGAATTGTCCACATTGCGGTTTGTAGAGTTAATATTTATATCCTCTTATAGTCATAATGCAACACGAATACATGTGACGTATTTTAGCTCATAATTTTACTGCACGAAATGATAAATCCCCCCTATCAAATCGGTAAGTGATAGTCTTGAACTGTTAGTTACACGTACTTCAAAGCTGCAACGGATTCAAATATGAATTTGGAATGGATTTCGGAAGCTCGAGTTGTTGAATCTCTCATGTCTGCAAATGGTTCACCCTGCCTCACACTGAGACATTGACGCGATATTGACGTCACGGTGTCAATGGTATAACCTTTAACAAATGACTTTGCTCGTACTTGCCTCAGTAAACACGGTGAAATTGGGTACTGGTCCTCCATCAGGGGGGTTGTTAACTGCTTAGGTTACATCAGGGTAATAATGCAGGGTAATTGAGCAATGAATATAAGTCTGGAATTAGCGCTATACAAGACTATATAAGTTTATAGAATTCATCATGACAGATGTGTGAATAAGCCTCCGCTAGAATTACCAAAACCTCATTAGTACCTTTGACCGAGCCTGTTTCTCTGATTCTAGCTGTCCTTGACAATCATCCAGTTGGCTCTGTAACAGAATTACAGATTTTCATAACAACAAAATGCAGCGAAAACCAATCTTCTTCTTCTCATGTTACATTCGTTTACATGGAGTTTCCAGATGGCCTACAAACAATTCATAGTGGGGTCAATTTGATTGCTAATGTTTTACGTAAACATTACTCGATACTTTGAATTCTTTACCAAACCAAGACGTAAAGCTATATACCTGTAGGTCCTTCAGCTTTCGTTGTTGTTGATTGCTGTGGTTTTGAGATTCCTCAAGTTCAGTCAGTAAGTTGTTATTTTCCTTCTCTTTCCTGAAAATAGAGTTTAAAAGCTTGAAAATTACTTTGTTATTGCTTCGGTCATATAGAATTACATAACTATTAAGATTTATATTGTGTGCAAAGTAAGTGACTCCATAATCTTCGTTTAATCGTTGGAAAGTGACACTGTTCGCTTAAACTAAAACCCTTATAAAATATTACTAAATGCATTTGATGTTATATTTTGGATGTATATTTTTGTCTATGTTCTTTTGTTCCTGCTTTTCTCCAAACTCAAAACAGACGCGACCTATTCTAGCTTCCAAACTTAACTGACCTTTTCACTGACTCCTCAAGGTCATGTTTATTCTGGCCGAGTTCAGTACATCTCTCTTCAGAGGTTTTCAGCTCCATGTCTAGTTTCCTCTTCAGCTTTTCAACATCGCCTCTCACTTTCTTCTCATGTTCAAAGCTACTCTCAAGCTGTAAGGTATTGAAAATTGAAGACATCAATTAGAGGTCACGATGACATCCTCCACACTGGAATCAATTACTAATCAATTTCTTTTATTGTCTTTCTTTGTCAATATGAACGGCAATTAACAAATTTACTTTTTTTCAAACCAGCGTGAAAATGAAGATTAACATTATGATTTGAAGGTGTTACTATTTGAGAAATCAACATGTACATAGCGGACAAATAGTGAGAAAATAACCTCGTCAAGATTAGCTTCCAACTTCTGCTTCAGTTTTGTCAGTTGAGCATGTTTGTCCTCCTCAGCTTGTAGACTTGTTTGTGTCTTGTGAAGATGATCTTCAAGCTCCTTCTTGCTCTTGCTAAGTTTGCCTATAGTTTCTTCCATCTGGGCCATCTCATTCTTCAGGGTGTTGATCTGGTTGTCCCTGGTTTTCGTTTCTTGTTGAGACTAGAACAAACCACTTCCGGTTTCATTTTGACGCAAATATTATGGCTAAATTATTGATAATTTGCCATCTTATTGTAATGTTAAAGACTTACTTTAAAGAGAAATATAAAAATATTCTTACCTTTGATAGACTGGACTCCAACGTCTCGACGTTAGTTTGTAGAGTGCATATCTCGGCATTCATCTGTGTCTGTTTCTCAGTAAGTCTGGCGTTAGTGGTTTCTTCCTCAACAATTCGTTCTTCATATTCCTTCAACTGTGTCTCCATGTCTTCTTTCAGGGTCAGTAGCTGCTCGATTCGTTCTTCATGTTCATCTATCGTATCCTGTTGGGTTTGTACTTGAAGGAAGAGGTTGTTCTTGGCCTCTGCTAAGGTAACATTAGCTGCTTCAAGTTCCTTACATCTCTGACCAACCTTTGTCAGCTCCTCTTTCGTAGATGCGAGATCTTGCTCCTTCTGTTTCACCTCATCTTCAGCAGCAGCGATGCTCAAGAGAGGCTTAACTTTGGTGTAGAATCTCCACCAACTCCAGTTTCTCATGGCAAGCCACTTGCGGATGTTCTTTTGAAGAAGTTCCAGGGCCACTCTCTTGTCGTGGAGTTTCTTCAAGTATGTGCGCATGAGGTAACCTCGGATGTGAGCTTGGAAC
>JAUELE010249650.1:0-10924 GCA_031471655.1 Diodora aspera | reverse complement strand
AAATATCTCCATTTTAGTCGCCTTGTACGACAATCATTGAGTTACTGAGGCCCTATTCTATCTAAGTGACACCATGTCACTCCCCGGAAGCCCCACGGGGTTGGAGACGAAGAAATGAGGAGGAAGCCGAAGCAGCAATTACAAGGGAAAGAGATGGAGAGGAGGAAGATGAAATTCAATGACAGCAGTGTTCCACACAACATTACATGTTCTTGTCATGAATAAGGACACCACGATGTTACGAGAGGTTAGTGCGCATTTATATTACAAATAAAACCTACAGACCACAATTAAATCAGTTACCAAAGAGCTAACTGTTTTTTCACAAAGTCATGCTTGAGTCTTTTGAACGTGTTTTACTATAATTTCCTAACTCAATAAGTAAATATTTATGATGTGCAAAATGCATAAACGATTTTATTGGAAGCACACGGCAGCACAATCAATCTCTTCGCTGTCATAATAACATCAGTTTGGATTCATGTTTCCAGTTGCTTCTCCATCCAACTGATAATATTTGAGCAGCAAAAGAACTACGTGAACACATGCAGAATAAATACTGTAAATGATCAGCTTGTTTTCGTAAACGTTTTTGCAATGTTGAACAAGAGCCAACTCAGGTTATATTTAAACATATTTCAGTGTTTACTAGATTTAGACAGAAAATTGGATGGGAAAATACGTGATATTAAACGTTATTTCTTGTGATTTTGATACTTTGAGAACATGCGAGTTCAGTGCCACGACTCCAGTGGCCACCACAGTATTATTACTAGTATTATTATTATCATTACATGTATAATTTTTAGATTTAAAAATAAATATTTAATACAGCCGGGTGGTCCTGGCACAGTCACTCCACGAGGGACGTCATCAGCTCAGGAACCCTTTCCCCCTCTACACGCAACCCAGACAGCGAATGGGACTGGCTCCCATGGAGCGCTGCCTAGTCGAACCCATCAAGTACCTTGCGCAACATGTCGAGACTCCCCAACACAGCAGCCTTTTGCATTACACAAACTGTCAGAAAGGCGGTTCTCTCGATGTTGAAATCTGGAACATTCCTGACCTGATTTCTCAGATCAGAAAGAACCAAACGAAGGGCACCGAGAACAATGGGGAGTCGGACAACTGTGTACTGGGGATGCAGGCGAGAAATTCAAAAGCGAGGTCAGCATACTTGGAAAACTTTTCTGCGATTTGCATCTGAACATTACTGTCAAAAGCGACAGAAAACTCAATTAGATAAACAAAATTATTACATTTGTCAAAGCGAACAAGATCCGGTTTGTTGAACTCAAGTGTCCTCAAGCTCTAGAAGGGCTTATTCTAGACAATCTTGACATACTTGACCAGATGATCATCAGACAAGTAAATATGTGCGAAAGTGCACACAAGAATTCTGTCATGTAGAGCCTGCACAATGATCAGACCACGTTCCCCAGAATTGATTGGTAAATATAAACGATTAAGTGAGGAACGTGGATGGTCGGTCCTATTGTCTGACATGATCCTACTTGTCAATCGATCACGATCCTGAATCTCATCTTTAATCCAGTCTACCACACCAAAAGGATATGATACTGCAAGGACTGCGTGTGTGTTTGTGTTTTTTACCTTGCTTCGAGCATTCAGTTCCGAGCTCCAGACCTTTTTAAGACGGCATCTGTACTCGGCTCTCAGTTTTTCCTTAATGTCGGCATTCTGGCACCGGTCTCGCACCTGTATTCCCAAATACGTGTATGGCTGGGCTTTTATAATTAGTAGTATTATAATGCTACTTTCAAACGTACACTAGACGCAATGCATGGACCCATTTATGCCAGTGGAACTGAATCAGATCGGAAGAAGTAGTAACATATTTACGGTCATTGCCATTCTGATCGATCCATTTGGATTATCATCTTCTTCTTCTTGGGGCTTGGGATGGCCCAGTGGCTAGCGTGTCGGTCAGCCCTGGCAATCATGGTTCGAGTCCTACCAGGATATCTCTCGTTCAATCCCGAGGTTGGAGCCTCACACTGACGTGACGTTGGCGACATCGTGGTGATATGGCTGACAAATTGCTGAAAATCGCGTAAACACCAAAATCACTCACTCACTCTTATTATTATTATTATTATTATTATGCTACTTTCAAACGTGCAATCGACTCAATACATCTATGTCCCTAGACATGAATCAAATACACAGAAGCAACATATTATTTGAAGTCACTGCCCTTCAACCAATCCATTTGAGGTCTTAAGACGTCTTGCAGACAAATGTTGGTAACTTTCACAACATAAATGACTCAATTTGCCTGCAGCATATCATCCCTAGATCGGTATTTAGCTGTCTGAAAAGAATTCTGGTTCCAAATAGCATCCATCAGTCCTTAAGACACCGAGGTCATCGCTTAGTAGGAAGCACCCACCACGCAAATACGACAAGTGATGAATGTGAGCAAAGTACAGTTTATAAACATCGTGGTCATCTATGTATCACAATATCTTGACATGGTTCCCACAGGAAATTGCTTCGCTCTTCGTGGTCCAAGCGGTCTACTCCTTTCAACCAATTTCTATACATCTCGTTAGCTTTCTTTCAAGATCCAGTCATTACACTCTGTATGTCGGCTTCTGACTGACGTCGGGTCTCTGTACATCTCAACTGAAAAGCAGTTTTAATGGAATGTCTTCGTGAATACGCCTTTACATTTGGCGTACACATATACCGAGTTTACGTCTGCTCTTGCTGCGAGGGTGCTTGTTTGAATTAGACCGAACTCGACGCCACACCGAACTGGTCGCCACATCGAAACAGTCGCTACAAGAAAACAGAAAAAAGTCATTAATTAATTAAGTAAATAAATGAACGTGTAGGTCCCATCTGCAGTAATAATAATAATAATAATAATAATAATAATGAAATTTATATCGCGCTAGCTTCCATACAAATGCATGCTCAAAGCGCTACAGATACAGCCCTAACATTGGAATGCTTGTCTGAAAAGATACGTCTTTAGCCTGGATTTAAATGTCTGAAAAGTTGGTGAGAGTCTTATGTCTAGAGGTTGATCATTCCATAAGTTGGGGGCAACAACACTGAAAGATTTTAGTCCGTAAGTGGAGAGCTTGTACTTTGGAACAGAAAGTAGATACTGATTTCCAGAACGAAGAGATCTGGAGACATACATACATGTACAACATGCATTATAGGCACCGATGGAGGACATGAATGAATATATGATCACTAAAACAATTAAAGCAAGAAGTGCAAACAGTCAAAATACATTCCTAAATAACTTGCCATCCTTTTGTCAGCAGTTGCACGCTCACGTTGTGTGTGTTCAGCAGATCACAGCTCAAATTACATTTGTCAACCATTACGTTCGCATTCTGAACCACATTCGGCAAGTCGTTCAGTCAATGGTTGAAAATGCCCCTACGACTGCGGGTTTTCCTAAGGTAAATTCATTTCCCAGTGTTGATCAATAAACGGCTAGATGACAACTGTTTTCAACACAAATTGTTTTTCTCGATAACCCCTTACAAATGACAAACGAATTCAAAATGGCAGACGCACCTGTTCAGCAGACGACACATGTAGCGGTTAAGAAGACATAGGCGCCAGAGAGGCCTCCCCATTAGCTGCTCGGAGAGGAAAATTGTAGTATATGTATATGTTTCACAGTATACGTGACTGTCTACTATCCACGGTCGGGGAAAACAGATTCAGGTTGTTCTTTAACTTATTATTAACTTGAAATAAGACCCTAGTCCTGTCACCACAGACGATGTTTTCATTTCCCACCATTCAGATGAATCCCTGACCACCCCGATGAAAAGTGTGGCGCCTTAAGTTGGCAAGTGGATCTTTCTGGTATTTTAATGTAAGGCAAAGTTTTGGTATTAAATCCGAACCCTCACCATGCAGCGAGGGTACCCCAATGAAAGGTATGGCGCTTTAAGTTGACCAGTGGATGCGTTCTGATAGTACTTAAATTAGAACGAACATCAGATGAACCAGTTTAAAAGGTAATGAACTTAAGTTGCCCTGTGGAATCGTTCTGTTAGTATAATGTCATACATAGTGTTGGTACTAAATCAGGACCCACGTCATGCAGAGAGAGTACCCTAATGACAGGTGTAGGGCCTTGAGTTCGCAGATGGATCCTTTTGGTAGTTTAATGTAAGACACAGTGTTGGTACTAAATCAGGACCCACGTCATGCAGAGAGAGAACCTCAATGAACGGTATGGCGCCTTAAGTTGGCCAGTGGTATCGTTCTCGTAGTTTCATGTAAGATACAGTGTTGATACTACATCAGAACGAACATCATGCAGGGATGGTAACCAGATGAAAGTTAATCACTTAAGTTGGCCTTTTGAATCGTTCTGGTAGTTAAATGCAAGATATGTACTGACGTGCAGAAGAAACGATGCCAATATTTTGAGAGACTACTTAATACACTCACAAATACGTTGGATATGCAAGAGATATGCCTTCAAGATTAGGAAATTTTATTAATGACATGATGTCATTCAAATTACACGCATCGAAATGCTGGCATCCTTTTGATGACCTATGAAAGAAACACGTAAAGAAAAATAACTGAAATCATTTGGTATCGTTTCTTTTGCACGTCAATATAGTGTTGGTACTAAATCAGGACCCACGTCATACCTTAAGTTGTCCAGTGGAATCGTTCTTGGAGTTTAATATAAGACAGTGTTGGTACTAAAATTAGACCAAATCTTTTGCAGAGAGGGTAGCCCGACGGAAGGTTTGACAGTCAGTCTTACTCTTAAGTTATTGTTAAGAATATAAAATTATTCTGCTCCTTTGAACGTGGGGCTGTGTACGCCTTAGGGATGCACGACTGTTTCATCCAAATGAAGCCACTTTGAAGTGACTCTTTGTCTCCGTGTATCATTGGACTTCAATACGACTGTCAAAGAAGAATGTCGTATTTGCCCATGCATAGATATATTATACCGTTACATAGAAACATCTGTGTTTCTTGTTGAAGGAGGGGAGAAGACTGGTGTATACAACAGAATAATGTTTGTGTGCTAATGTGGCGGTTTTCTTTCAAGTGCGTCGGGCTTGTATACCAGTGCTATGCGAGTTTATACACCATGAGAATTACATCCCAACATACTGATGATAAACAGATCAGAACACTTAAGCCTAATCAAACAAGGCCTGTACTGTTTTCTGCACCTGTGGAATCTGATAACGTTTATAGGGAACATCAGCTTACATCAAAATTCCCCAATAAAATTACGTTTAGAAGATTTGAATGAGAGCAAACACAATTTAGAGGCGAAGACGCGAACACGGTTTCTGAGATGTGGAGTGCAATGACCACTTAGAAACTTGTAAACCAAGTTACCAAGTCTTTTCATTTCAATAGGAGGGCCAAACAAATGTTGAGAATTAACCTGAACGTATATATAGCTGCCAGTATGTTTCTAGGTAGGCGGTGTTGGGGAGTATTAACCCATTGATGACAACAAACACATTTATATAATTTCAGTAGTTAATACCATGAAAAATGCCAGAACTCTTGGTTCACTCCAGACAGCTGTCTACAACGGAACTACCTACTCGCTCATCAATGTCCAAACTCCTTCATATGATATTAAGAACATTGCAGTGTGTTTTTATCGGATCGAGAAAAACACACACCATCTTTCAACTATAGCTTACGTCAAAACCATGTTTCAAGCTTGAGACATTATGAAAAAGTGGTACTCCAGTGTCGAATGGGCATCAACAAAGTTTCACGGCATTGCAATTTACATCATTTATCTTATAAACTTAAGACAAGTGTTGCTTTTACTTGTAAAATTATATAATATTAATTTTAGTATCTACCTTTATCGTAAAGGTCACTTCAAAACATTGTTCATAAACAATTCACACTGTTCAGCTTAGATCTTTTAAATGTATCTTATCATTATACACTTGTAGAACACCTACATTTAAATATGATATCACTATGCGGTGCTGGTCAAAATCATGCAAAAATAGAAAATGAAAATTCGAATCTGTATCTTAAAAGTTCGGATTTTAAGGATTTCTTTGGTTATACAGTTCAATGCAAATGCGTTGTGGACATTGTTGAAAATATCGTTATTGTATTAAAGATCTGCCTAGTAGAGAAATTGGTTCATAATTAAATAAACTAAAATAAACTAGGCCGAACACAAAACAAGAAATTACCCTATATCCAAAACAAAGGAGAACATTGAAAAAGAGTACTTAGAGAAAAATCTTATTTCTCCATAACAAAGGGTAAAACTTGCTGTACCAACAGGAACCTTGGTTATCTTGATGAACTACACTTGTCTGTTTCAAACAGGATCCTATCATGACTAGTCAATATTCATTATTTTAATATTACCTAATTTATTATATAAATTACAGAAATTTATCCGAAACAACGAAAAATTACAGAAAGTGTAAACCACAATCTCATAAGTAAATTTCCAAAAGATCAACCGAACACGATTTCAAGTGACAGTCCATGACAGCAAGGACTTTTGATGAACAAAGACACAACGACAAATGGAGTTGGAAAAGAGATTTTATAATTTTATATGAATTGTGTTATGTGGTTTCGAAAACGAAATCGGCAACAGAGTCTTTCACACATGTAATTATATTATGAATGATGCACATACTTATATTGAATTATATCAGGTCCGAAATTGTTTCATAAGCTGTTAAGGCTGGGTACCAGTTTTATGATGAGCATTTGCGTAGATTTTACATTGCGCTTGACATCTGAATAAATACTCTCTCTCTCTCTCTCATTTTCCATTTGTATGTTTCAGTAAACATGTACATTGTTCTGTTTCACACGTTTTACATTGATTTTGAATCATAGATATCAATTCAATACTGGTTTATTATTGCATATATATTTTTAAAATTAAAAAGTTAATCCGCTTACTATTACAATTATGTGCAGCCCTTTTCATGTTAACCAAAGTAAATTTGTATTTTTCATTTACGCTTTTTTTTATCGAAATGCTACACTACCACAATTAACATATAAAAATTGTCAAATATTCACACAACATTATCAAATTAATCGCATCTTATTAAGCTCGAAATGATCATGGATTATCGATATACCAAACAGATTTCCATGTCAAACAGCGAGCCAGTATTTGATGAACATAGACGATGTGTTCCAGATTTCCAGCTGTTACATTCCCCAAAACGCAACAAGCACGTTTGGACCAGTAGGCTCTCTGATGAACAATACATTACGTTCAATTGTCACATTAAACTAAATATTAGCTTTGTTTAACTCAAGCACCGCTGGTCAAATACGTGACATATGAGCCGTTAACATCATGGACCCATTTCTATGACCAGCATTTTGCCATAATGATGTTACTACCTAACAGCGCTCTACTCTTAAGTTTAAAATTCTTCATGATTAAATTCAAAACGCATTTTCTTTTGAAAACTATCTTAATAATTTCTAAAGAGATCAAGACAAAAACACTAGGTGTGCAACATTATACTGTATAATGTTAATGTTGTGCGTGTGTGCGTGCGAGAGAGAGAGAGAGAAGGGGAGGACGAGCATGGGATTAAAACATCAGACGTGTATCAGTGTATTATTTGAGTGTTAGTGTGTGAGGGCGTGTGTGCGAGGGTGTGTGTGTGTGTGTGAGAGAGAGAGAGGAAGGGAGGGCGAGCATTGGATTAAAACATTAGACTGTATCAGTGTATTATTTGAGTGTTAGTGTGTGAGGGCGTGTGTGCGAGAGAGAGAGAGAGAGAGAGAGAGAGAGAGAGAGAGAGAGAGAGGAGATGGCGAGCATGGGATTAAAACATTAGACGTCTATCAGTGTATTATATATTTTGAGTGTTAGTGTGCCTATGTGTGTAGCGGCTGCAAAGATTTTGCAATACCAGGCGGGAATGTAAATAATGTCGATTGCCTGGAATTGGGGCGGGGCGGATCGAGTAATGTGAGAAAGGGTGGGTCGGAGATGGGAGTGCCAGCCAGCGTATATGGGAAAATGCAAACACAGAAAGTTCGCTTATAGATAACTGTATTCAATTTAAACAATCATAATAGCCCACTCACCCACCCCCATGATGTTGGTATTCTTACATATTAGCATACTGTTGATATATACACTGTACCTTCTTTGGTTGATATTCTTAGAAGTGTATGAGTAATGGAATAAAAAGAAAGATAGTTTCTTATGAATTAACTAATTCTAATATGTGTTGTTAGATCTATAAGAAACTATCTTTCTCTTTCTTGGATGGTATTGTGGAGTAATATAGGATATAGTCAAGTGGTCGGCTATTATAAAGATTTCAATACCTGACAACTGGGTAGCTATGATCAATGCAATTCTGTTTGTTATATGGCATTGTCAAAGTGCAACAAGACTTAAGAATCAGGCAATAGGCAAATTACTTGCACGATCTTAAAATCAGAAACGATGGTCGTTATCATTACGTACAATGTAATATCAATTATTTTCTCGAAAGGAACCTATTTTTGTGTTATTTTTCTGAAACGATGCTGCACAAATTCTTTTAGTTTAATATCAACAATATTAGGAGTGACGTTGTCATCAATCACACGCCTTTATGCAATAACGGATATTGTCAAACTATGGCAACAATGTAGGACTTTATTATGACGTATAACTTTGCAAAGAACATATGAACTCGCAAAAATGAATCTCAACTTTTCAAAACTGTCAGATGGTTGGTGAAAAAAGATCTTCTTTCAAGCATGATTGAAGGCGGAGACAGGGGCCCTAATTGATAATTTCGTAGTTTTGTGAGAGACAAACTGGCAAGAGCTTGTGAAAAGCCCAAATTATTGATACATGAGACGCAGAATGACAGTCTTCACAATAATAGCTTCAGTCAGCTAGTCTCAAACTAGGGCGGACCGGAAGCCACGGCTCTTCCAGGATCAATTACTCTCGTGAGATGATGCGAGATTCTCGTTCAGGTGCTGAAGATGCCCTACCTCATACTGCGAAAGAGTTATGTACCATTTCAAACATACTTACATTATTTTTTAGCCTTATGTTTTTCTGGTTTCTTCTGTTAAAATGTCGGTAGACCATGATGAACGAAATGATATTCAGAACAAAAAAAGGAGGTTGTTGTTTCAACAAGTGTCAGTTAATGACAAACACATTACTACCGCTGTGGTACCCTGGGGTGGCGGTAATCAAGCAGTACTCAACAACACGGGATACCTCTTTCCTTATAAGTACAATTTTAGTAGTGAAACTCGTGTTACCAGTGTGACGCAACCTTGTCTTCAGTTTGTGGGACCTGATTTGACATGTGCAGGAAATCAAATTCAGTCATGCAGTTGGAGTTGAAACTATGTCGAATGTTTTCTTATTGTGTCGTTTAGTATCAGAAATAATTATATATAGCCACTTATTGTTTAACCATTCGGATGGGATTCTGTCCAGCCCATCTCATTTGACCCAAGCAGATTTTCTGCGGATGGTCCGCGTTTCTAAACTAATACCTGATTATATGATCACATGAAGTTGATAGATATAATTTAAAGCAAACATATTAAGTATCATTTTGTTCTTTATACGTTGCATACATTATATGCATGCATATATATTACTTGTTTATTAATACTTAGATGTACTTAAGTTCATCCTGAAGCTCTGGAACTATCCGCCGCTCAAGATTCGTGAATTCAAAAAAATCTCTATCATCCAAGAAACAACTGAGGACATATTTATTCAAGATGTGCTACCTGTGGACATTGTTCACATGTCCCCTGCGTTTAGCGCTTTTGAGCAGCCCTCAAGACTGGATACTAGCGCTTTATAAATGTCTACGTATTCTTATTATTATTAATATGTGTGTGTTCTTAATACTTATTCTATATCATGTTTGTTCTTTTAAACCTTTCCCAGCGACGTGTGCGTGTACATTATTTCTTTTCATTTATATACATACGTTTCTCATCCATCAAATTTTATATTTCATACATGATATTATTGCTGACTTTTTAATACTTAGATGTGTAAAAGGACCCCAAATATGTATTTTAAATGTTCTCAACCCCACTTCTAGCTTCACAAGCACATGACCACATTGTTTTTGAAAACGTCAGAATATTATTATGTATAAAACATAAATGTTGTTTGTCTTTGGATGAGAAACACGCCAGGTATGCCCCAGAGAGTTGTTCATGTAGCACGGCAGCAATTATGAATTTTCCCAAATGTCAGGCTCTGATTTGGAGAATATTAAAGTGTGTCAGGCCTCGTCAGAAACTCAGATGCCAGAACGAATAGCACATGCTGACATTTTCCAAGACTATCACATTGCAATTATGACATCGAATCGTTCCTTTGTTGGCCTCGCGAGGGCCCCGTGTCCGCGGTTTGCTACAAACAAGATTGAAGGTGAGGTTACCCGAGTAACGGACATCGGGAATAAAATTGGCTTTATTTTTATTCTCGTGGCGGTTGCAGTGAGGTTGAAGGGGCTGACATACTGCTGATATTTTCCACATTGATAATCTAGAATGTTTGTCTCTTCCTTATACACTAGGAATGGAGAGAAATTTCAGAATGCTCCCATCACCTCTCTTCTCGAAATACATTTCTGAATCCGCCCTGTGTTGGCTTACATTTTGTTCTACCTGTATAGTCGATGTGAGACATTCGAAATGAGACCCACAATATTTCCAGTAAAAGGCGATAACTTTAGAACAAGTGTCCTTCTTCAATTAATCTCATTTTGAAAGTTACGTATTTCAACTGACGTCCAAAAGAAAGTATACCAAATGATTTCAATTATTTCCCCTTACGTCTTTATAAGATAGTTGATCAAAAGGATGCTTGGATTTCGGTGAGTGTAATTTGATTGACATCATCTCATTGATAAACCTTTCAAGT
>JAUELE010249639.1:0-10924 GCA_031471655.1 Diodora aspera | reverse complement strand
GTGGAATACTCCCTAGGGAGTGGAGAAAGGAAGTGGATTGTAGATGGTTCCAATGACCAGGGTAATAATGTGTAGCGTTTTGAGCATGCACTTAGTGCCTGGAGTCCAGCGCGATATAAGCTACCATTATTATTATTATTCTATATAATTATGGATTTTTTTTATTTTTGCGGAATTCCCTGTCAGCGGCTAGTAATCCCTATAATAACCAACTGGAAGGGCTTTAAACAGTTTCTAAAGCCTTTAGGGTGACGATTTTAATGGTATCAGTTTGGACTGTTTCGATGGTGACAGTGTGGACTGTGTATACATGTACGTGTAAACATATCCTCACAACTTTTGTCAAATTTAAATGTAATTTGTTACCACTTAGTAATAATGAAGGTATGTGACAATCTGTAGAATCTGTATTACATTTATGTAAAATTTGTCATATATCTGTTGAAGGTGAATATTTGTTACTTATTTGTGACTATTACAACGTGAGAAATACTCGCCTGATTACTTTGGTAAATATCGTAATATTTCGAAGTTCCAACAGTTAATGTGTACGCCCAAGGAAGATTTAATTAGAAGCTTCCAGCATTGATTATATATACTGACGATCAACAGAATGTACACCGATACGTCATCGGAAATGATAGCAAGACAAGAACACAAGTTACTGCAAGGGTATAAGCATTTGACAAGATCTGCCCAACGATATACACAATAATCATCATTTAGTGCCAATATGATTGTTCTCCAACAGTACTAGGGGTAAACTGTTCATGACAAAAAAACGTTTCGGTACACTTTCTAAATAATCGTCAGTTTATATCATGTGCATAAGAAAATAACTGTTTTTGCACAGAACAACTTAAAATGTATTGTTGTGTATCGAGGTACATGTACTGATACTTCAATACTTTACTTTGTATATGGGCCAAAGGCCTCGTAACTAATAAACTCATCTTTGTCATTGTTTGACTGGTGACGATATCTCAGGATGCTCTTTGGGGCAGCCTGTTTCATGTCTTCTAGTGGCGGAACTTTGAAAATCGAAAAGGGAAAATTGTATAGTAAAGAGTCCTCGAACATCGGATGGGACTGACATTTTGTATGTTGCTCCCCCCTTTCCAAAATTCGCCCCTGTATACTAATTAATTAACATTTTTATATTTGCGAATGCACGGAACCAACACTGCAGGAGTGCCTCATTAATTAAGTTTCATTTAGCACGGATGACGTCGATGTTTTATTTGCCCTTGCCTTTTGCTTTGAGCTGGTTCATATTCAGCGCCAGGTTAATCAACGATTCATTTGTTATGGGAATGAGGAATAATACACGGACAACAATAAAGGGGTGACAACATAGAAAAAACAACACGAGGGAAACAGCGTGGGTGTCAACATAAAGGGGACAACACGGGAAGGCAACATAAGAGCGAGAGACAACATAAGGAGACACTATCTGACAGACAACATGGGGAGAAAATATGGGACAGACAACATGGGTAGCCAACATAGAACGGACAACATGGGAAGACAATGACTGAGTGAAATTGATTTTACATTGCAGGGGGCCATGTTTTGGCCATAGCGCAATGTGATGTGCAAGAGGCACATCAGGAAAAGGGACGACACAGGATAGATAGCAAGAAAGAGAAAGCAAAGATGCCTCATTTTAGACGGCTCTTACGACAAGCGTGAGGGTACTGGGGTTCTATTCTTTCTAGTGTCAGAGCAGCACCCGGGGAACCAACCACGGGGTAGAAAGACAATGAAGTGAGGCAACAAGACAGACAACATGGGGAGACAACATATAGCAGACAACATGGGGAGACAACATATATAGCAGACAACATGGGAAACAATATATGACAGACAACATAGGAACACGACATAGGACAAACAGCATGGGGGACAACATAGCACAGACAACATGGGGACAACATAGGACAGACAATGAGGTGAAGCAACACAAGACTGATAAAACAATGAGGCAACATATTACAGACAGCAGGGGAGATGACATAGGACAGACAACATAGGAAGACACTATGGGAAAACAACATAAAGCGACAACATGTGACAGACAACATGGAAGACAACATATCACAGAAGATTTGGGGAGATAAAGGACAGACAACATGGAGAGACGACATAGGACATACAACATAAGACAGACAACATGCTGAAACAACATAAAAATAATATTATGACAGGCTACAAGAGTAGACAACAAAGGAAAGGCAACATAGGCCAGACATGGGTAGACAACAAAGGACAGACAACATAAGGAGGCAACATCGGACAGACAACATAGGAGACAACATCGGACAGACGACATGGGGAGACAACATTGGACACACAACACGGGGAGAAAACATAGGACACACAACATGGGGACACGTATTAGGACAGACAACATAGGGAGACAACATCGGACACACAACACGGGGAGACAACATAGGACACACAACATAGGGAGACGTATTAGGACACACAACATAGGGAGACAACATCGGACACACAACATGGGGAGACGACATAGGACAGAAGACATGGGGACACAACAAAAGACAGAGAGTGAGGGAAGACGATATAGGACAAGACATCGCGAGTTGTAAGGCAATGTCGTCATTCATATTAGTTAATTTGGAACAGATGTTTTAATCCCAATGCCGCCAGCAGAGTTTCAATTTTCCTTCCATTCGTTCAATACAGAGAGAAGTTCCAAACCGTAGCAATGTGTAGCTGAAATATCGCTAAAAATAAGCCAGTCATTTATGTTGTTATGCTACCAGCACTTTTATTAACCAACACCAAACATCACAGTTTATTGATTCACATTAATACGGGGAATGAAATAAATTCCCCAAATTATATATACACATTAATACGGACAATGAAATAAACTCCTCAAATTATTGATCCACATTAATACGGACAATGAAAGAAATTCCTCAAATTATTGATTCCCATTAATACGGACAAGGAAATACGCACAATGAAATAAAATCCTCAAATAATTGATACATGTATGGACAATGAAATAAATTCCTCAAATTATTGATTCACATTAATACGGACAATGAAATAAATTCCTCAAATAGACCTTGTCGCGACCGCGACGAGTTACCTCCCTTACATCGTTTTATCGAAGAAAGGTCAGAAAACATCAAGTCTCCCACCAAGAAAACGAGATTTCTGGGGCAACGTCGCTTAGAAAGGCATAAACAAATAGCTATGTGCCCGTTTTCCTTTAGATTACATCGATGTAAATTAATACCAGAAAAATAAATCCCCAAATTATTGAATTTATAATGCCAAACATTCGTGGTCAACGAAGAAAACTACTGAATTAACGATTATTATAGTAGAACAAGTGCAGATATTTTACCAAAAGAGCGGCCGATGTCCGGCTAGTCATGTAGCGCAGAGCCACATGCTCGGTGGAGTTTACTAGTACAACACTGTTATTATTTAACCTGTTCTTCAAAAATTAAACACAACGTTTAATAATGTGCTTACTGTTTGTATTAAATTGATCAGAATTAGTTTGCTGACGATCGGTACCGTCGATATTTAAATGCGGCTGCATGGTCATAGAGCTAGTCGGCATGGATCGATCGAGTGGTAAATCGTGCGCTCCGTACGATCGCTGATTGTGTGACATGCCCAGGAAGGGAGATACATTTTGTTGATAACATGTTTTAAGTCGTTGAATTAACTTGAACAAATCAGCAGCAACCTAGGTGACTAAACAAACGAATTTATTACTCGTCCGCAGCTAGGTTTTTGATTTGGCGATCGGCGCACACTGGTGCAGGACTTCCCCGCTACCTCTTCAGATTTACCCGTATTTTAAAAATTATTTTGTTTCGTTACATCAAACTAATGGTACAAAATCTGTTTTCTTTTTCTGTGTAAAAGTTTGGCTTTAATAAATATCAGGATATGTGATTACGAACTGCAAGAAAACTTAATGACAGTGCCTGTTTACCGCGACGCTCGTTACTCGACGCTCTGGGTAGCACAGCGCGAGCGCAACTAAGGACAGAGTACCCGTCTAAGTTGCCCCAGGGAACCACCTAAACGCGCCTCTTTCGTGAAGAGTTCCACCAGTCGCGACAAGTCTTATTATTGATTCACGTTAATACATGTATGGACAATGAAATAAATTCCTTAAATTAATGATTCACATTAAATCGGAAAATGAAAAAAGTTCCTCAAATAATTGATTCCCATTAATACGGACAATGAAATAAATTCCTCAAATTATTGATTCCGATTACTACGGACAGTGAAATAAGCTCTTCAAATTATTGATTCCCATTAATACGGACAATGAAATAAATTCTTCAAAATATTGATTCCAATTAATACGGACAATGAAATATATTCCTCAAGTTATTGATTTACATTAATACGAACAATGAAAAACATTTCTCAAATTATTGATTCCTATTAATATTAACATTCAAATAAATTCATCAAATAATTGATTCACATGAATACGGAAAATAGAATAAATTCCTTAATACAGACGAAGAAATGAATTCCTCAAATTAGTGATTCCCATGAATACGGACAATGAAAGCAAATTCTTCAAATCATTAATACATGTATGAACAATGAAAACAATTCTTCAAATTATTGATCCACATTTATACAGACAATGAAATAAATTCCTCAAATTTTTTATTGACATCAATACGGACAGTGAAACAAATTCCTCAAATTATTGCTTCCCATTAATACAGACAATGAAATAAATTCCTCAAATTATTGATTTCCATTAATACGGACAATGAAATACATTCCTCAAATAATTGATTCACATTAATACATGTATGGACAAGGAAATAGAATCCTACAATTATTGATTCACATTAATACAGACAATGAAATGAATTCCTCAAATTCTTGATTCACATTAATACAGACAATGAAAAAAATTCCTCAAATTATTGATTCCCATTAATATGAACAATGAAATAAATTCTTCAAATTATTGATTCCGATTAATACGGACAATGAAATGAATTCCTCAAATAATTGATTCACATTAATACATGGATGGACAATGAAATAAATTCCTAAAATTATGGATTCACATTAATACAGACGAAGAAATGGATTCCTCAAATTATTGATTCCCATGAATACGGACAATGAAAGCAAATTCCTCAAATCATTGATACATCTATGAACAATGAAATAAATTCCTCAAATTATTGATTCCCATTTATACAGACAATGAAATAAATTCCTCAAATTTTGATTGACATCAATGCGGACAATGAAACAAATTCCTCAAATTATTGATTTCCATTAATACGGACAATGAAATAAATTCCTTAAATGATTGATTTCCATTAATACAGACAATGAATCTATGGGGTCACAGGGGTCACTGAGATTGGTGTCACCCAGTGTGGTAACTCATGCTGTCACCCACCCATACAGAAGTCCATTCTGATGATGTTACCTAGTGCGCACCCCACCCACCCCCAATCCCCACCGCCGCCAGTTATCGACAAGGGAGTAGTTAACAAGCCTTCATGTCTTCATGGTTTTCAATTTTCACATAAATTATTACTATACCTTGTGGCATGGCGTCATGCACTACCCGGAGAATATAAGAACCATAGTTTCTTTGTTTCTTCTGTCCCTATCGTATACTCAGTCCAACTATTAAAGGGTCACCCATTGGAGTAGGTACTAGTATACAAAGGTGCTTTTGAAGGTATGGCGTCCGCAGCAGTTAGGTGCAAATATCCATAATGATTGATAATACACAACGCTTGATCATTGACATTTTATGTAACGAGGTCATTTGCCAAATTATAACTTAGAGAATGATTAGTTTTGGGAAAATAGATATTTTAACGTTCTATTGTCCATGCTTTCGAAGTGGAAAGATAGATAATGTCGCTGTTATCAAAAGCCTTTATATATCTTGTCGAATCTCAAGGGCTTGGTCGTCAACCAACTACTAAATATATTAGGTTAGTCAGTTAGATTTATAGTGGGACTCAGCAATCTTTTAGCCATATGCCCACTTTCGCCAGTTGATCAGCATCACCAGTGAGAAGCTGGATGATTTTGATGCAGTAAAACCTGCGAGTTACAGCTGGTACTGACCAACTAATGGTGATACCACAATGTGACAGAGCACCATTTCATCACTGCATGTAGATATACTGGAACATATATAAAAGCTTCACTCAGTACTATTCTAGTTTTGGTTGTTCAATCTGATGATCAACGATACAAATATACACCAAAGGTGCGAACACAGGACCCGGTGCAAACTACGGTATATACAGTGACAATATTAGAACCACCAGTCAGATGGGTTTCACGTGCGTACTTGGTTGTGGGTTTATCAAAATATAGGAGTATTGTGTACTCTTCAAGAGTATATTAGGAATATTAATACATTGTAAGAATGGAAGAACAAAAGGCATTGCTCTGTGGTAATGGATAATAAAACTAAGAAACAAACCAGAAAAGCACTCAACAGTTGATGAAGGCGCAACCATTTTGAAAAAAAAATACAGATGCATTTCATTAAAAAAACTAAACTTTAAGGTCCAATAGTGGTTAGACGCTTTCGTCAAAAGCTTTCGACGTGGCGTGATGGGTGGAAATCTCCCAATGACGTTTTGAGGGCAAACATCCCACTCCTCGTGCAGTGCCCCACTAAGGCAACCTTGTAATGCATGGGATCGAAAACGAATGCCACACACAGGGATTCAGTGTATTATGAACGCCCACATGCCCATCTGTTCCACATACGTGAAAGATATTATAATTCATGAACTAATTTATATATGCATCTGGTTGAACAAATTGCAGGCAACACACTTGCTAATTGTATGTTATATACAGCTTTAACATATCCAGGATATACTGTACATACTGAAAATGTAAATTGAAACAAACTGATATATTAATAAGGTACGTCTACGGCTACTGTGCCTGAATGTCATGAAAGACCAATATTTGAAGTGACGCATTGGGAATGGAAAAGAGACTGGAATTCAGGACAAATCCATCATCTGGCTTCCATCTGTGTTTCCCCCTATCAGAAGGTATTCGGGACTTTCAAGTCCACGGATACTGGCAACAACCACATCTCCCGTACTCCCAGCGGGTCTGTTAACTTGCTCATCATCAGGATCCGTTTGATCCATACTAGGTCCTCCAGTAACTCGAGTCAATCCACGTCTTTCATCAGTATGATCTTGCCTCCAATAACAAAGACAGGATGGCAATCGTGAGTACAGAATGGCTCTGTAGTATGCGGAGAAACCAACCAGGATATAGAAATTCATCCCGAAATTGATGATGCGAATCACATTGGACACTCTCCAAGCAATACGCATGCTTCCTCTATCCACGATTTCATCATATGTATTTGGATAATGAAGCCTGATGATGTAGTCGGCGACGGAGATTATAGAATTGGGCATGAGTGTTAAAGTGGATATCACCGACACCAGAACAATGCTAAAGGAAAGCCTTCGAGCTTCTCTGTCATCGACAGAGGGGTCAGCTTTATACCAGTGGTAAATTGCAACGCAAATGCGCACACTGAGAACAAATGTTACCCCCACTGGCAGAGCTGCCACAATTACAATTGTATATACGACAAAGTAATATTTCAAAGATTTTGAAAGTAATTCACACTCTTTCCCGTTCTCAATGATATTCAAGTTAAAGATTGGAGGACTGGCCAAAATGATTCCCGTAATGCAAAGTAAACTGCAGATAAAGAGACCGATTTTAACCGTACAGAACCTGACCCTCATGTGAAAACGAACAATATTTACATACCTATCAAGTGTCATGGCGCACAGTAGCCAAGGGGAGGTAAACCAGGCAACAACCATCACAAAATACCAGAACTGACACAACGATACATTCAAAGTTAGCAAAGCATGCAAATCTATTATACCAGGCATAGCAATGTCTACAATAAGCACAATGGAGTCACTCACGGCCATGAAGATCATGTAGACAGCGAAGGAATGCCCACGAAGGGATGATGACGTCATCACAAGTAGGTTCATTAGATTCCCGATGATTCCCAGGACGGCCAAACTTTCGACAAAAACGACATAAGCAACAGGTCGTATCCCAATCACGATATCTGTGCTGTTGTCTTGTGTTACAAAAGCTCCACTTGGGGTACTTTCGGCGACACCGGAACCTGACTCCATGTTCTTTTGTCGATTGGATGCAACGCCTGAAAAGGACAATAGAGTTTAAGTTTTAGCATAGGTATAAACAGGTAAAATTAAATTTAGCAGACCCACAAATTCAAAGCATTACCAAAAATCACAAACTGTCAGTCGTATGTTTCAGTATCGCAAAAGTTCAAGAAAGAAAAGTTATAGGCCCACTGAAATCAATCCGTGCTACTAGCAGCTTACTCTCACCAAATAACGTTACAAGTGATTAAACTAAATTATTGTTGTAATGTGTCGATATTAAATAGACGTTTGTACAATAATTATTAGCCTGAGGTCTACCGTTAAGGAAAATCGATGTGTAACATACGTACGTACATTGTTTCGGATGGTTGTTCTACTTGTACAGTGCATTCTACCGTGATCAGCTGGTGTTTGAGCAATTTGATCGGTTAATAAATGGTATCAAATCAGCATAATACCCTCATTTGGGAGCGAACCTACTCAAATGAGGTGCGCGCATGAATTTGCTGTTTTTAACAGGAAAGTAAATAAACATGGCGTCGAAAACACAACATTTATGATTTTGTAAAATTTAAATGACGCCATCCTCGGAAAAATAATATGGTTAACGAACATAATGTCCGCGCTTTACTTACCTTTTTCAGCAACAGTGCTTAAATTTATTCGACCAAATTTATACAATAATAATAATAATAATGATAATAATAACATTATGAATAGCACTTATATAGTGTATGAATATGATCAGAGAATACAATAACAAGGTGAAATACATATAGTTCTAAAGGAATGCTTGTCGGAAAAGATAAGTTTTTGTTCAGATTTAAACCGGGGTAGTGTGGACATGTTACGTAAGGATGCAGGGAGTGAATTCCAGACAGTGGGCGCAGCGAAGCTGAAAGCACGCTCACCAGCTAACTTAAAGTTGCGTTTGTGGATGTTTAGGGGATTTATCGTTAGAAGACCGGAGGCTGCGTATGATTTGGTAAGTGGAGGGAATTTGACAAATAAGCTGGAAGGGACTGATCAAAATATCGGAAGACAAGTGTAGCAATTTTGAACTGACATCGAAATTTGACAGGTAACTAATGGCGTTCTTTTAGTAATAATGTTACATGGTCATATTTGCTCTTCTGCAAAATGAGACTAGCTGCACAGTTCTTTTACATACAGTAGTAGTTCTCGCAGGTGTCTACTTCTATGCCGTCCGGCATCTGGGCGGAGAACGGGTCTGAGTTCTTAGCCCATTCATATCCGAGATTAGTGAAACGTAGGGGAGCTAACTCTTGTTGCAAAGTTTGTATATTTCAGTTAATAATTGTTAAACAATTCTGACACATTTGGACTCATACACTTTCAACCTTGAATTTTCTAAGTATAGCAAACCCAAGATTCGTATACAAAAGAAATGACGAAGATATAGAAACACGGTTCGGACCGAACTTTTGGTTTGAGATATGCATCATATTCGACATTGAGGAGTTCGAGTTTCAGGTGTTTTACTGTAATGGTATCTGACCTTGAACATGATCACTCGGTCGCCATTTGTTACTGTTTTGATCAGCCATTTTGATAAGTATTCGATGATGGTGGTTGAGCAAAAGCGAATATCTCTTTCCAAAAGTTGAAACGTTTATAAACAGGCAGCCAAAGCACATTAAATGTGCACTAACTACATGACAATGTATAGTCCGATGGCAGCAAGGACACACTTTAGGACAACCTTGTTCGGTCATGTGTTTGGCTGTTTTGCTCCAACTAGCACAACCATACATTTGAACAGTTTTACACTCAATTTAATAACGTTTTGTGAAATTTACTCTCTCTTTGTAATAACCTAGCCCAGTTCCCATGGTTTCCCAGGGGTTTTCCGACAGATCACCGAGGCTTACACAGAATATAATGATAAAACGTTGTAACAATGTAGAATTTTGTACAAGTAGTTTTAAAACAAATGTCTTCTTGAGAATCATTTATTATTTCAAAGGTTCTTCAACAAGAAAAGTTAAACTAGCACATTTTTGTATTGGTCGAAGCGAGGGTACAGTGTCAAACCAAATCATTCATTTAACATGTTCATATGCCTGTACACAATCATTATGGCTTGGTCGAGTTAGTCGAAAGTGTTAATAAATGACGACTTATTTATGCTTATAAATACCGATAAACCGCTCCCAAATGATATGTTACGCTTATAAATGAACATCTATTTACTGTTTGAGAATATTTGTACCCTATGCAAATACATCTGTCTTACAAATATCATATTCGAGTTGTTTAGTTGTTCGGGGTGCTTTTCTGTAAATATAATTACCCTTTTATCGGCACGAGTGTCGGAAAGAGTTTGTAATTTACTTAGCTGGTAAGCAAATTTGAGTGAATATACTGAATGAACGTTAAAACTCATAATGTGATTACACGTATAGTATGAATATCCTATGCGGTTTGTCTTGTTGAAATTTTGCTAGGAATACTAACCCCCTGATTTATCATAAACAATAAATTACTGCAAAATAGTTTACAATCAGGTCTTTATTGCAAAAACAAGTATTCCACCTATTACTAGTATACTGGAGGTGTATGAACACATATGCAACTGTTATATTTGGTTTTACCAATCTTTAAATGCACATGTGACATGGGACGATCTAGTGAAGTTGCACGTATGTAACGCAATACAATGATGCAATATTAAAGTCATCGAGAATATAGCA
>JAUELE010249638.1:2863-19425 GCA_031471655.1 Diodora aspera | reverse complement strand
CACTCACTCACTCACTCACTCTGTGGGGTTCCCGGGAATAGAATAGGGCCCTAGTATCTTCATACTTGACGTATAAGCCGTCTAAAATGAGGATCGTTTGCTTTCTCTTTCTTACTATTGATCCCTTGTTCAGTTGTTGTCCCTTTTCTTTGATGTGCCTCTTGCACATCACATTGCGCTATGGCTGAAATATTGCCCCCTGCAATATAAAAATCCAGTTCACTCACTCACTCAGTCACTCAACTGATCAATCAATCAGTCACACCCGATCAATCAATCAGTCACACCCGTTCACTCGCTCACTCATCACCAACCCAATGACTATTACCCAGTATCGCGTTAAACACCAATCAGTCACTTACACACCCAGATATAATCTTTCACTTATATAGTCTTAGGTGCACGCTCGTCAACTTGCACATAAATAGAAATAATGAAAACTTATTTAACAAATACAAGTGTACAGACTTTGGTTTCCATGAGAATATTTTGTCAGTTGTATCATTCTGTTCTTGTATAGGGCTTTCCATTATTTCTAATTTAATTTCATGTATATGAACAATTTATAAATGTAAACCATCATGCAAATATATTGAAAATAGTATCATTGCCCTGTATCTTTTATGGTTTTAATGGTAAGTTTTGCATACTGTGTGATTAATCAAAACACCAATTAAATTATGAAAAGTCTGGACTTTTAGGTTTTGTTTGAGACATAAATATTGAATTACTGTATGGGAGTAACATTTAAAAAAAATAACCCTGCAGGTTGTAGAACCCTGGGTACATACCCTGGGGATGAAATCTGGGGTCACAGATCCAGAGAACTAAGCTGTTCCTGCAGGGTTTGAATTTAACCTAGGCAAATGCTGTGATGCCCTCCGTGGGCCCGGGTAGCTCAGTTGATAGAGCGTCAGCCTCACAACCGCAAGGTTGGGGGTTTGAATCCCGACTGGGTCGATTTCTTTCGATGCCCTTTGTACCAACCGTAGCGTTATGGACTATGGAGTAGTCAGTATTTCTACAGGCAGTAATTATATAGAGAATCTCCTCCGAGTGTCTTTGGATATCAAATATATCCACACGAGTTGATAAAGAAGTAAAGACACGAGGTTGAGATTTTCTTTATCCCCCAAAATCATATTTAAACAAAAAATAGAAATTGTTTACAAACAAACCGAAATCATATTGTGTTTTCATGCTGGAAGTGGTTATCGGTGGTTTGAACGCCGCTAAGTTTCACACTTAAAACGTCATTGACGTTTTGACTGGCATTCTTTGACGACGCGTAGCACACCCTGGTTTTACTGACTGCACTGCGGTAACTGTGACGTCATCATGACGTTTCATGATGTCATTACATTATATTAAAAACATTTCCACAAAAGCGATATGTCCTAGGAGGTATCGCTTGATATTCTAAAAGTGATATCTCCTGTGGAAGCCAGTTTAGGGGATAAATTGTGTACTGCAACATAAGTAGCAGTCGCAGTTTGCAGGTCTCACTTCATCAAAATCATCCAGCTCTCCACTGGTAATGCGGGCTTTCCTCCTGCACTCAACTGCCAAAAGTGGGCATATGACTGAAAGATTGCCGAGTCCCACTATAAATCTAACCATTCTACCATGGAATAACTGGCTATGATTTTTTCTCTTGACAGTAACTATATTCGAAGTTGTTCAAGGTATTACAGTCTTTGACACGTCGTGTCTTCTTCTCTCGGTTATCTTGATTTGGTTGTTGTCAGTTATGGCGATCGGTAGGGAGTCTGGAATGCGTTCTATTGTGCATTTTGATTTTGCCTGTTTAATACACATGTGTGTGTACATGTTGTGAATGTATTTTTTACTCTAAATTTATATAGGATCTGAAATGTCTCTGAAATGAGTTTTATCGTGCATTTTGATTTTGCCTGTTTAATAATACACGTGCGTGTACATGTTGTGAATGTGTGTTTTATTCTGAGGGCTGAAACTAAAATTAAATAAGATCTGAAATTTCTCCCAAATTTGTTTAGATAGACACTAAAAAGGTATTTTTATGTCAGATTTCTTAAGGTAAAATCTGAGGAGTTAAGCAACATTGAGCCTAGAGAGTAGTTTGGGATGGGTGACGTTGGAAATCTTCCAAGCTTTGAAAGGTTCAACTCTGCCTCGCATTGAGACACTGCCTGGCAATGTCGGATGTGTCACCTTGGCCAAGGGGCTTTGCTTGTAGTTTGCCTCAGTCCACCCAGCTGAAATTGAGTACCTGGCCGGAATCGATGGTAATTTGAAAGTTAACCTTTTAGCGCCTGTCTGGCAGCTTGGGTTGTATACTCCCCAGGGAGTTGACAATTGTTGGGGATGGTACATTGTTCCAATGACCAGGGTAATAATGTGGGGCACTTTGTACTTGCCCTCAGTACACGAAAACTAGCACGTTATAAATGTACACATTATTGCAGTCAGTGTCTGGAACACTTGTCTAACAACCAGGATTACGGAAGAAGGCCGTGGTTAGCATGTTGTCCCAGTAATCTGCCAGATGCGTTTAAAAGCTGCCCGGGTACCTCTTTTTCAGCCCAGATATACAACCCTGACACTAATGTTATGTAGATAACACTGTTGTGATGTAGCTAAAAGATTGCCAAAATCATGTAAAAATCAAAACTCACTCACTTGTGGATGGAATTCCCCGAGTGTTAAATTCATTAGAGCAAAGTTATGGGCACTATACATGAACTCCCTTGTGCCCAGAAGTGCACAAAATCAGAATGCAGCGTACAGTCCTATGTAATCTGTCGTCTCTCCATCAGCAGTTGCATGCTTTGGGGGGTGGGTGATATGTATATATATTCAGTGAGACCACAGCACAAGTTTTGTCTGGACTCACATTTGGATACCCGGGTATCGTTGCAGTGAAAGGAGGGCATACAAATGAGCTTAATCAAAGTTGGTGTTTCTTGCAACCAGATTTCAAATTCAAAATGGCTATGAAATTTAAGAAAACTTAAGGTGTAAGAGTTCATGAAATAGTTGCAAAAAATGTGTTTGTTGTGCAAAAGTGTTGATTAGGAAAAAAGGTACCTTGACAGAAAATTGTGACAACAAAATTTAACAGTTCTTAAAAATTATTAATCTATGATTATCTATATAGATATCAATATGGATAAGATTTTATGACTTTGGGGTACAAGATGGCAACCTTTTGGATTTTACATTCAAAATTAATGGTGAGTGTCAGATCCCGGCCTTGGTTTAATTTCTCAACCAAGATTTGTCAGCTCAGTCTGCTGTTTTTAATGTTATGGCATTTGGGCATATCAATTCTAGCAGATCGCTAAACATATTAGAACAGCTTAAAAAATATGAAAGACATTAAAACATTTTTGAGCTGGATGTTAAATGGTTGGAATGAAGTCAGTGTTTATCATGTGGCATGTCTGTATAGCTGTGTGTATGTACGTACACTTGTGTTTAGATGTTGTCAACTAGTCTCTCCGACTTTAGAATGTTATTTTTGCCTTCTCTTTCTTTGTCCCTTTAGTTTTATGAAATCCAGGTAGGACCTCCTCTCAAACTCAGATCTCGGAGGGCAAGGTGGCAGCTTGGATTTGTGACAGACTAGAATAGTTGAAACACAAAAATTAGAATAACCCAACAGCATAAATTTCACTTTTAATAATGAATCATATTTTTGTTTAGATCACTATTTTTTTTCTCACAAAACCTTACTTTATTTGGCTTGATTATTTCTGTGTGGTATTAGTAAATTTAACTCTCTATAGCTCAAACATGCATAGAAATAACTAAGGTAAAAGAAAGTATAACATTCATTAATTAAGTTATAAAGCCCAGGTTGTGTCGACCTTGCGTAGAGCAGGAACTGGCTGCAACTAACTGATCGGCATTTGATCGGTGTCTGATCGGTGCTCGTGCGTGGGTGACATAAGGGCTCGTGCAACTGGCTTACGACTGCCAGGAAATAGTTGCCGCCATATCCTGAGAATCGCATCTGTTCTACTTCTGCGTCCAGTTGCCTGTATCCAGTTGGACGCAAGCGACATAAGCGCTCTTACGACTGCTAGCAACTGTATCCTGACAGTTGCATCTGATAGGGTCATCTCCAGTCCTAGTCGACATAAGCTATCAATTCCAGCTGGTGCGCTGTCAGTTCCATTGCCTCGTAGCCCACATAGGCTAGGCATAATCTGTTATACAAAATTGAGTTATGAGGGGAAAAAGCTGAATGCAGTGAGAGTTGTTTGGTGGATAAAGGGTTATATATAATAGAAGAAAGATTATATATGTAATACAACAGTATGAATACATACAAGTATAGTACAAGACAAAAACAAATATCCTGACTCTGAAAATTCGAACCAAGCTGTTGCCTTGTTATCTAGAGATTTCTGCACGTTCCTTGACCGTTTTTTCACCTCCGAAGCCGATAGCGCTTGAATTAACATTTGTTTATTGACGTTGTTGATGTTGTGTTTAGTTAGTCCCCTCTCCACTCCCAAAAATTGAGCAAGAAGAAAGAGGACCTCAATTTGATTAAGTTCTTAAGGTTTTTGTGTTAAGCTGTTTAATTCATTAGAGAAAAAAATCAGCGGTGACACAAACTGTTCATTATTGCTCACAGATGTTCATGTGTATGACAGTCTAATTTTCATTTGGAAAATTCAAAGTATTTGCTCAAATATTTTGTAAGTGGATTTTATATAGTGAAGTTTTAGATAAAAATTATGATTTTCATCCTCGAAATTCAGGGTTCAATGCCTCCGCCAACGTCCGTCATATACCCTGGATGTACTATTCACCATGGTCGTTTTGTGTGTATGGAAAGTCCAAATCTGCTTAATATAGACAACCAATGAAATGTCGCATTCAAGTAACTCTTGATACATTTAAACACATGACGTCTTTTCGGTTAAAAGTCAGCTTATTTTACGTCGCTTTTTGCCTCCTGACGTCTTTTCTTCGCCGGGTGTCAGGCAAGACGCGCCACATGGTTAAAAGTCAGCTTATTTAACGTCGGCTTTTGCCTCCCGAAGGGAGGCTATATCGCCGATAATGGGCGCGCCACATGACTGGACGCAAGCTTTTGCTATGTGGTCACTGATTGGTCAAAACGCCCGCCTCGACACGATCGTCGTGAATAAGACTGATTCCAGTGTATATGACTGTTGGCGGTGTCATTTTACTCTGGATTTCGATGATACTAATTATTAAGTCATGTCATGTATATAATTTATATTGGTCCATATTTACATTTCTCGTTCTGAAGCTAGATGTTTTATATATTTTTTTTGGTCACAGGTTTATGTTCGCCAAATTATAGCCCAGTCGCTACGAAATGTCTTCGCATGTTGGGCCCTAAGTCAAGTCAAGACCAGGCCCGTATCAAGTGTCAAAACGACGGCGCCTCGCTGCTCGTGTACAAGAACCTCGGTTTTGTGAACGACATAAAAGCTTTCTGGAAAAACAGTGGTAAATACTGAGATATCCAGCATTATTATGTCTAATAAAAATTATTTGAAGTATGATATTAAAGGGACATAATCAAAGTTGCAACGTGTTAAAAGCATGGATTTGTTATGTTCAAGTCGTTCTACACGACACATTTTTCCCGATTGATTTTTACACCACAAAGATTTAGGCGATACACAAAATGGATTCCCCAGGATGGTTATACATGTATATAGATCTCGCTTCGACACGCACATTCTGTTGACGTCACAACCTGGTTCCGAACCACCACTCCGCATTCGCTAAGTTGTAGAACATAGCGAATGCGCAGATATGAGCCAGCATCAGGCTGATGATGTCACCAAATGTGTTCGTTTTTTTACTGCAGCCAAAATAAATGGAGGTCAGAATGACTTGCGTTTGTTAAAGTGCAGTTTATGGTCCAAAATGCCATCGTTATATCTACGAAAGATGTTTTTGTCGTAAAAAAGTGCGATCTGAACCTATATATGACTTCTGTTTGGTTTTTGGGATGCAGATTTGATTGTGTCCCTTTAAATAAAGTTAAGGATATATTCGATCTTGCAGATATTGACCCAGGCTAAAATCTTGTAAAACAATATAACGGTCAATTATTATTATTATTGATCAATTGAAGAAAAAAAACAACTCGTAGCCTGCGTAAGGTTCTTTTCTTTTTATCTGATAAATGAAAACACTGAAAAGTGTGAAAAAAGTACAACTGTCATTTGATGTTGTATTTTCAGGTTATCCGCCTAATTACTACTGGGTAGATGGTCAGTACAATGCAGGAAATTCGTTATGGGTGGATGGAGAAGCCATTGGAAATGAGCTCTTTGCTCCAGGAGGACCAGCACTTTGGACTGGGCCCGGTTGTATAAGCCTGTTTCTCTCGGATTATTACACATATCTCAGGGTTGGAACGTGTTTAGATAGGTATATCATGTTTTGTGAGAAGGCAGTCAATGCATAAACCAAACCTATGTCTACAGAGACACCATCAGGGGCCTTATGCATGAGAAGGAAGTAAGATAATTCGGAAGTAAGCGTTACTTCAGAAGTAGCTGCTTCTGAAGTAGTCCTACTACGTTGCTACTCCCGAGGTTAGCGGCACTCAGTGTCCGTATGCATGAGCTGGTAGTAAGCCAGTAGCGCGGAAGTAAGTCGCAACGTCGGAAGTAATTATTGGTTGAGCTCTACGGGACGCATGAGCGCCTACTTCCGACGTCGCTACTACCAGCTCATGCATACGAGCTCTGGTCTCGTGCATACCGAAGTAGCACTGTCACTTCCGAAGTAGAGCGCTCTGAACTCAGAGAGCTATGCACCCTTGGCTTATAAACATCTCTGACATTATTCGACGGCAGTCATTGCAGGGGAGGTAACTGCTGTTCATATACAATTCTGTCCTCGGTGAAAATCTCCAATATGGAATTGTTCGAAACGCACTTATTGAATTTGTTAAGGATACTGGTAAGTACAACTTGATCTAAATTCTGTCGACCTCTCAGCACAATATCATTTTAAGACTAATAAGTTGAAATGTTGATCATAAGTTATTACAAGTCCAGTAATGTGATGGGCGCAAATAGGCCTCGTATGGCCCAATTCGCCCGTTCTAAACATACTACCACTACTACTACTAGAAAACCAGTCATACGCAGAAGAAGTCGTAGAAATGAAGTTGGATTAAGTCGTTTGAGAATGGAACATTGTGGTTTCAAAGATTATAGATGCATCATTGATAAATCGGTTTCTCCAAACTGCAACTCTTGCCATAGAACACTTTCTCCTAAACGATATCAAGTACTCCAGAAAGAGGAAAGTCCTTGAAGATGCTGTTCTAATAGTTGATACAACCTTCACTTTAAAATCCTCATTGGGTCCAAATATCATGAACGGCAATATCCAAAACGCAATCATACAATATCTGAAGGCAACACACAGTTATGAGTTGATTTAACCTTTGATTGTTTTCTAAAACATTTGCTCGGTGTTGGGCGCATATAGGCTTCAAAAGGCCCAAGTCGTCCCCAAATCAAAACAACAACTATTTGCAACTCATAACAAGTCTGTCTCGATAACAACGTCGCCTTTATTCACCCATATAATGTTTGAAGAAATAGTATTGCCAAATGTATGCAAGTAGTTGCAAATGACTTTCAGCTGTATTAATCGTCAACTGATAATATTTCATAAACATATATCATGTAGTTCTCGCAGGTGTTTTAGTTGTGAGCTGGCTGCCTTCCGGGCATTAAGTATCAGGGCTTCATGGACACGTTCAGGAGAAGAAGGCAAAGAAGGTGTCTTGACTATTGGACCAATCGGATCACTTCCATTAAACGAGGCACCAATCAAATCACTTCTATTATACAGGACACACGGGGCGCTTTACCTCCTGAACAAGCCTCACGCCGAAAATGTTAGTGGAATGTAGGGGAGCTAACTCGTGGGAAGTTCCGTATGGTTGATGACCCTGAGGGCGCGAGTTCAAATCCGGACGGGACTCAACCTAAACAATCGCTTAATCTCGAGTAAAACAGATAATGATGTAACAATTATGCTGATAAATATAAAGTAGTCGTTCTTCTGTGAATGAATAAGGACATGTTTAATGGGACTCGTTTTTCTTTCAGCGGTTTCTTGGTCACCTACCTGTTCCTGAGAGAGGCCAAAAAACGAGGTCGTATTCAGCCCAAACAGATGGTCATGTACTATGTACACAGATACTTGAGGTAGCATATTGAGTGGTTTTAATGAAGTTTTAAGACGCTAAAACCTGTCCGTGTATATAACTTCGTTATATACTGGGCGCTAAAAGAAACTGTTCATTGAGAAAAGTATGATATATCCTAACATAAGTTTGGATATGAAAAGAACTCTTTATTACTCGTCAAGAACAGTCCTTTTAATGTGAGAAATTCAGTTCCATTTCATTGTCACGCTTGAATCTGACACGTTGCGATACAGACCCACCACAAACGCGATTCCTCTCAACAACACATGCATCAGCGTAACGTTCATTACGGCGACGGTACACGCGTTGACGGCCATCTGAGCGTGACAGAATAAACCGGGCTCATACGTGAACATAACGTTCCTCCACCAGTGCACGGGCTGACGGATATGCCGGTTGCACCATCGGTGACAGTTTTGTTGATGCCTTGGGGTGAGAACCGGACGTATGGCAGATCGACGTGAATACAGCCCACGTTGCCGTAGACGTCGTGTTTCGATGACAGTCAACGTGCTTAGCAACTTCCTTTTGAGTCATTCCAATTGCCTGCTTAAGTTGGGCGTTAGATAAGCGTGGCATGATGGAAAATAGTGATTAAACTGTTCGGATTTGAATTTTCAATTTGCACAGAGTTAAGCTTTCAGTATCACTAAGAAGATCACGAATTTGCAAAATGTGGGACTTTGCTCATCATGCACGTGCATTTTGTTGCTTGCCTTGCACGCGGTGCACATGATCATCACAGACAGGTAGTCATGCTGAAAACGTGTTCATTATGTACTGACTACTTCTGTGTTTGATCTTAACTTCCTTATGACAAACTAAATATTAACGATTTTGAAAGTTTATATGTACAGTTTCTTTTGCCGCCTAGTATACCTGCCTACCTGAGCATATAATACAACCCATCATACACACCCTCACACGTAGGCGTGCTGACTACTCACCAGGTCAAAAGGTTCCGACGTGTTGGAGTAGCCGTATGGACCGTCAGCCTGGTGTGTGTGGGCCAGGTCAGCGCTGACCACGACGATCACCTTCTCCTCAAGGCTGTCCAGGTAGCTATAGAGGTCATGACCTGCGATATGCGGAACAAAAGCATGATCAATAACTCTTTGTATTATCCAATTACAAAAAAATCGTTTTCCACCCTTATACATTGTTGTAGCCACAGTGCAGCGGCAGTACCCATTTTCAGCTGGACCGACTGGGCCAAGTGGAGTTAAATGCCTTGCCCAAGCTAGGGTACAACACGGCGCGCCGCTAGCTAGGATCGAACCCACAGCCTAACCATCGTCGGATCACGAGACCGACGCTTTTTGCTCTCGGCTACCGCGCCTCCAAGAAGGGTCATTTGTCAAGACCCTAAGGTCTTGACAAGTCTACGGGGAAGCAGGAACGGCGAAACAGTTTTACGTCATACAATTACTTTCAGGGCCTTCGGTGGAAGAATTATAGCATATTATATGATCTTAATCAATCTTTTAAAAATATCACCATTATCTCGGAGCTACATATATTTAGCAGCTGAACAAAAGTTAAAAATGTCCTAAAGATATAAAGATGAACAAAAACGAGTCAACATATTCAGAACAACTAACATGTCGTTTGACTCACCCAGTTTCAGGAGTTCTGGTATCATAGCAACGTCTTCTGTGTATCGTCTGCTTGGCTGGGACAAGATGGCAACAGGGATTCGAACTCCGTCTTCGATGAAGTGCAGCGGTATCACCTCTCCCCATCTGTAACAGGGAGACTTGGAGTTGAGGCTCTGTCTCATGTGACTTTTACTTTAAGGATGGCAACCCAGTGGCACGTGTTTCCGGTCACTGTTAAGCAGTCACCCTTCCTACCCTAACAGTAGCAAAAAACGCAAGTGCTTACACTTTGAAATTTTGAAACTTATCATGCGTCATGTTGATATGGCGTCATTATGTGAGTCTTTTTAATAATATTTTTCAGCAACTCCGTAGGGCTGACATTTGAAAATGTCCTAGTTACGCCCATGCCTAATAGAAACATACTAACATAAAGCATTATTCTACGTAAATAAAACGGTTATATATATAACAAAATATATACTGATGCAGTAGCTAAGGCTGGTGTCACAGTGTGATTGCACATGGTGTCATCCTTACTTCCTCCTCCCAAACCATCCAGAATCTTACATAATCTTATCTCAGTTATGATTGTGCACAAATCCTCACAAATCGTCAAAAATAATTTTATAACAACCATATACGTAATTAACACGGTTATATATAAAACAAAATATACATACTGATGCAGTAGCTAAGGCTGGTGTCACAGTGTGATTACTAATGGTGTCATCCTTACCCCCTCCCCTCTTTGTACCCCCCTCCTTCCAGGGGTGGCGCCAGCGGTTGGGGGGAAGGGGATGTCGGGGAGCCTTAGTCGCACTACCCCCTCCCCCCGTCGGGGAAAATATAGCAGTTCGTCGGGGAAAATGTCGGAGAAAATATGAGTATTTTTATTGTTATTTGAGATTTCAGACCCCTTGTCGGGGACCTCAGCCCCCACCTCGGGGAATTCCTGGTGCCACCCCCGAGTCCTGCTATATACCTACCTCAAAGGAACCGTCCCGACACCGCCTGGTGGACCAAAGCTCGACAATCCAGACACATTTCTGTCACGACCAAACCGAGACACAATATTCTGCGATATATTTGTATTCACGTCCACAGACACATTGTGACAGCACGGTGGACTTGCGCAGTTGTCAAGGTCAGCGCTCCCAGCGGCTTTAGAATTCAAATAAAACATAAAATTCTGAGGATCCGCTATACCATGGGGAGTACTCAAGAAGATTAGGTCCGGGGTAAGTTGTTGGATCTGCTTGCCGACCGATATGCAAGCTTTGTGGACCGCCCACGCATCGAGCTTAGCTGTTGCGTTTGTTGTCTTGAAGGAAGAAGGATCCAAAGCGATTCCTCCATGTGGCATAACAAACGCTGCAAGGAGCTTAGCGTGTGCATGAAGTTTGCACATAGTGACAACCGCTAGAATAAGAACTGCAACGCGCGTTCCATTCATTATTGAGAACTGGGAACACGCAAACAGTTCGATGTAGGGCAACAAAATAATTAGAGTTACCTCTCTTACTTCACTGACACGTTCATATATTTTATCAGTCTGGTTCCCGTAGCTTGATTACGCATGCGCAGGCATGGTGTGACCGAATCTGATCTTAGACGAAAAATAATATTGCAGGAGGAAAACCTAAATCGCTGTTGGCGGGTTGGATGAGTTGTTGCGGTGAACACTGCGAAATACGACTGGTACAGACAGACGAGCTGAAAGGGACGATCTTCACCAAATATTAATCCGGCTATCTGCAATCACTGTAGAAGACGAACACCGGGCATAGCTAGTAATGCACCAAGGTCAGTTTTCGCTATGTTTTGTCGATTTCTAAATGATTCATGACACATTAGATAGTCGAACCTTGGTATGAAAGCCATCTGTGACGGATTAAGTGCAATGTCAAACCAAACATGCATTAAATGCGAAAATGAAAAGCATTTCATGGCATCTGGTACCTCTATAAAATCGAGTCACGAGAACATTTGGACCCATATCCACCATACGGTCCCCTATTTTACTTTTATGGTAATACCCGTTTGATAATTAAACGTCATAAATATTGAACGGGACCTACTTGACAGTGCAAAGGTCAAATGTGACAAGATGTACGGCATATTGTGGGAAGCCGTGCGGTATGTTGCTTAATGCCCGCAAAGTAGCTATACGGTGTCTAAACATCCTGAATATTTACTCGTTTATTTTAGGTTTACATTTGATAAAATGACTGACTCTATTGTAAGTGCAAGGTCTCAGGCAACAGGGAAGTAGATTGTCATCTCGCAAGAAATTGAGATGTTGGGACAAGAGAACACCAACTTCAGAGACAAACACACACTCTCGTGTAATGTGAGGATAGTTGGTCTCGTGCACTTGTTGGTCACTCGCTTGAGCAGTTAAGCAACGTCGTGCTCTGGCAGCAGTAGGATGGGTGGCCTCGCCACAGTTGTCAGGCCTTGAAACTTCTGCCTCACACTGAGACCTTAACGTCAAATGACGTCATAGTGACGCCACAATGTCAGTGGTGTCACCATGGGCAAGTGATCTCTGTTTACCAAGCTGTACATTTGGCACATGGTCGGAACGTTATGGTAATTTTGACGTTTTAACTCGACAAGCGTCAAAACAGACAGCGTATGTCGAACACTCAATGGTGAGTAGGGAAACGTTGTGGATTGTAGATGGTGCCAATGACCAGGGTAAAATGTGGAGTGCTTTGAGCAGGGAGCTAGTGCGTGGGGATTTGGCGCGATAATATGCGGAAATTATATATACATGTATACTCTTCAACAAAAGAGACTTTTTTATTTACCTTGTCAGTGTACCGGATTCAGTCAGTTTATTAATCTAATATGTCTAGTGCTCTTGTTGCTTTGCGTTGGTCACATTGTCAAGTATACTGTGCCAAGCATTAAACATTAAATACCGATGCCAAGTTTCGTTTTTGGAAGAGTATATATACCATAAACTTTTGGGCAAAAGAAAGCATACACTTTTAAACTGTGTTTACTCAAATTATGTCACAGTGAGCAAACTGGTATTAGGATGGCAACGGTTGCCCAAGAACTGCAAAACCATTCTCCAAAACGCAACACATCGATTGCAACGATGCCAGTACAGTGGCGAACATTCGTCCAGCAGATTTCCCGGATATTCGTAAACATGCATGTGCAGAATTGGCATTAAAGGTAGCAAATCGGTACTTAATCATCACAGGTAATAACAAAACATCGAAGTTATGCCATGCCTACCTGCAGAACAGTGAGGCAGAGCAATAGGCATGGAGCATATGGGGGTCAGCTGCTCACAGATTGCAAGAAACCTCCACTGTACTCGGGCAACGATCATGCGACTGTTTTAACGCTTTAGACAGACTGGCAGCACACAGGACAGGCCACAATGGAGTATCAGAGCTGGCCGACCCTTGCGTGTAATGATCTTGACCTTTTGGGCACCGACGTTGAAGACGTCCTCTGACTTGTCACGATAGTACAGGGTTGACTCTGATCATTCCTGTGAACTGTGATATACTTACCCCCTGTTTTTGTGAACGTTAGCCTACTTATACGTAACCTGATTAGAGTTTTGTGCTGGCATTGTGTATGGCATTCAGCATATGACCCCATTGCATCGCATGTGACTTCATTACACCATCATTGTGTATCATATTCTTCTAAGTTGTGGCTCTGTTTATCATCAAACATGGATTATATTATATACTTGCGTGATCTCTGGGCCATGATTTTGTGGAAAATGGCATATGAACGCGAGCCTTGTCTCACTTTGCCCAGTATTTAATTCTAGCAATCACTTTGTCTTCTTTGCTGACCAGTTCGGATGAACCGCTGTCGAATGTGCCAACCCAGCACCCAATTTTGGATGACGTCCGGATTCAGCGTTCTTCGCTGTCATTCAACTGGCCTTAAACTTGTTAATTTCTCTGTGTATTGTGCTACAGGTAATCTTTGTTACCTTTATTAAGTTTCATGTAGATTTGATACCTACTTCATATTAACTGAGAAGTCTGAGAAGTGTTTTGCCTTTGTTTTGGAGAACGCCATCATAGCAAAGATGTCCTCTGCTACAGGCGTCATCACGTGATCAGCCAGTAATAGGGTATGTAAGCAAGAGAAAGTGTTCAATAACGTAACTCGTGCATGTACGTTTCGCCGAGATCAAAATCTTCGAGAAAATATTTTGTTAAATTATATTTTCAAGTGTCTATTTTTTTGGCTCGTTGCTATATAGGATTTTCAGCATCAATATCTGATTTCATTTCTGGTCAAGAACGCTGGCATTTGTTTTCTCACAAACCTTGACTCAGACCTTGAGCGCATGTTGTATATTTGTATGTCTCCCCAAAAGTGTTGAAACTTTGCTGTTTTTGCTTTTTGAGAAGAACTCTGTAATCGTTGGGGATATTTTCTTGAAACTTGAGACATCCGTTGAGCAAATTTGTAAGGTATGGTGTTCCATACATTGATTTTATAACACTAAAAACAGTTGTTGACAAGGAAACAAAAAAGCACTAAACTTGTTTAAATAAACATTTGCTTGTAGATATAGTTGAGGAGGGGAGATATCTCTTTAACGCGTTGAAACAGATTCTAGGTTTCTGTAAAATAGAAATAATATGGTCTTGTTTGATTATCCTCGCAATGTTTCCAAAACCTGAACGGAGAGGCGAAATCTACAATTCACCGCAGTTGTTTTTAGTATTACAATTCACGTCGGTGTGTAACACAGTTTACCGCACTTTTAAAAATTACAATTCACGTGGATTTTATTACCATTTACGTGGTTTGTTACAGTTATCCATCGCAAGCACTAGGGATAAGGGACGTACACCACTCAGCCACAGAGACTTCGCAAAGACGAGGTCTACATGGTCGACATTTAGTACCCTGCTGGCAGGTAATTGTGACGATTGCTGGCGATGGGTTCCTGACCCTGTGGGCGCGGGTTCGAATCCTGGACATGGCGCAAACAGCTGCACAATGGCTACTTTTCAAGTAATCCCAAATGAATCCAATAATGTTGAAGACGAATGTGTGTGAGTCTTGTTGGCAGGTGTCATGGTCCGCAAAACTTATTGTGTAGCTTTCATTAGCGGTAATAATAAACATTCCAGAGGGAGTCGTGACTGAACGTGGTGAAATCAATGAAGACTTCACAGTTGACAGTGTTTGGGTTTAAAGTATCTTGGTAATTAAATCCGAAGCACTGAGTTTTGTAAAAGCAGGCCTTTAGACAATCCAGTTTTGTCATGTTGTTGTGCGTGGCAACGACATGTGCTGTTCCCCGTTTGCTTGCTTCTAGTGTTAAGGTTTGTGGTTCTGAAAGAGATTGTTGAAGATTGTTAAACACTTCCGAAGTAAGACTAAGATGACAATGAATCTTGTCAATACCACATAAGACATTATATGAAAGTTACTTTCTCTGCTCAATGCATTATTCCAGCAAGATAGAGATGTCGAGAGACATATGCGCTGGCCAGAGAATAGTCTACTGCTCTATCCATGGATATCAATCAGGGGTTTACAAACTACGGCCCACAGTCCACTTCCGGCTAGCCACAACTTTCCATACCACCCGTTTTTACAAGATATGTTTACTCATATTATATCATTTCTCAGCGTGTGACATTTTTCGTCTGAAGTTGTCAGATTTCACAGCTCATCACTACCTCAACTAACTTTGTCTTCTCTATACAAATAGATAGGACTTGTTGATATAGATAACCCTTGTGGAACCAGCCCAACCCACCATGCATCCGAAAACTCCCAAATTATGAGCAACCACATTGGGTAACATAGGACAATCTTAGCACAATCAAGTCGAAGAAACACCTCATGCCCCTATCGAAGCAAGACGGGCCGCTGTCTAGCGCAGTGGGAATGCAAGAGAAAATAAATGGTTTGGAGACTACTTTAAGGAATGGTAAATGTTGCTGCTTTGCGTCTTCACGTTCGGGGAAGGTGATGTTGTTTATGCCAACAAAACCATACAATTACAGACGCAACTGATAACTACATTGGTGACATTATCAAACACCGAAGGAACCAACAGAACAATTGGTATCACTTCTGAATGCACCACGAATTCGTTTGGTAACACTCGGCTGAATCCGTAAAAAGGCTATATGAAATCGGACACCACACATTGCAATTGTCGTTTGATCGCCATGAGAGGAGACTTCTCATACATAACACATATATTACTCGTATGCGAGTCCTTGTTCGCAAACACGGAGAGAGACAAAGTTGTTGCGAATGACCACGAGAGTGCTTTCAGAAACTGGGCCAGCAATCTTATAAACCTCTCTCCGATTCTCTTTCCAGTATCAGAGTGACAGTGAGAATTATCATTTGGCCTCTCTCTGTCTCTGTCTGTCTGTCTCTCTCTATATATCTCTGTCTGTCTGTCTGTGTGTGTGTGTCTCTCTCTCTCTCTGTGTCTCTGTCTCTCTGTGTTTGTCAGTCTGTCTGTCTGCCTGTCTGTCTCTGTCTCTCTCCCTGTCCCCCGTTAAAAGGTTTGTTTAATTTGCCCCCTAATTAATCTACTTCTATTATGTATTTTGAGGTTTTTGTACCAAAGAACCAGAAACATTTCTCAGTGTCATTTTGAGTTGATTTCATCCAGAATAAAATAGCCAGCTAAACCGCTATAAGATCCACAATGTAGCAGTGGTTTCTTGAGACCTGGATCAATACAGACTCTGGGTTAAATAGATGATGAGAGGTCA